>CAMXCT020006718.1:342403-358588 GCA_947184155.2 Cladocopium goreaui | reverse complement strand
CCCGCATTCATTACGCTGGACTACCGTGGGACGATTATGACAGGATGGTTGCACTCAGCCAGGCAAACAGGTTGAGATTGCAAAATGCAGTGGTGTCCCTGAATGAAAGGAGACAACAGGCAGAACCATAGCAATTTTCTTTAATACTGGGATCATATTTCATTTGTAGCGCAGATGGCTTGGTATGGAGCCAAACGCAAGTTGAATGTGATGACAGCTCAAACTTGACCTGTCACCAAGGTGGGGTGTGACATTTTAGTAGTTCCACTGCATGGCATGTATAGGTCCCAGGTGTAAAGGTGATACTGAGAAGATTAGCATGGCCGTGATGCAAGGATGACACAAGCACAAACCGATGTGCATGACCGGGCCTATAGTGGCTCAAACAACCGCAGCAAAACAGAAGCTGTGAGTGCACCGCTGAATCCTGACAGTAAACATTTCAACTGTCTACATGAAAACATGTACAGATGTAAATGTGTAGTATGTGCAGCGTGTGTGTTTGTGTGTGTGTCCATGTATACCGACAAAAAGGGCCCAAAAAATCCTTGAAGAAATCCATATTTCTGAAAACTGCTATTCAGCATGTTCCAGCTGAGAAAAAGTCCGCTAACATGAAATTGAAATTGGTGATGCATTTGGCAATTCCTGCTCAGTTCCCTGACCCCTTGGGGGAGGAAAGAAAAGGAGCAATATGCCATGTATATATATATACAAACGCATTTGTAAGTAAATATGTACACAAAACATGACTTGTGTGTAAAGGTGTGTATACGTACATGTATACATACATGGATACATACGTGTATACAATCATGTATACATACATGTAAAATACACGTATACATACACGTATACATACACATATACAAACATGTATACATACATGTACACATACATGTATACATGCGTGTATCCATACATGTATACAGACACATATATATATATATAATCATTATTAATTATTGATATATATATATATATATACATGCATGCATACCATACCATACCGTACCGTACCGTACCGTGCCATGCCATGCCATGCCATACATACCATACATACCATACATACCATACATACCATACATACCATACATACCATACAAACCATACAAACCATACCTACCATACCTACCATACCTACCATACCTACCATACATGACATACATGCCATACATGCCATACATACCATATATACCATACATACCATACATGCCATACATACATGCCATACATACATGCCATACATACATGCCATACATACATGCCATACATACATGCCATACATACATGCCATACATACATGCCATACATACATGCCATACATACATGCCATACATACATGCCATACATACATGCCATCCATACATGCCATCCATACATGCCATCCATACATGCCATACATGCCATACATGCCATCTATCCATCGATCCATCCATCCATCCATACATACTTAGTATGATCCAATTGATTGGTTCAAATTGTGGCTAGCCCCATGGCCCCCAAACTCCAAAATTTGGCAGAAAACCACCCATCGCCCCATTTCTAGCTGATCTGTGAAAATGTGTGGAAACTTGGAGAGTCAGTGTTGGAGACATGTACAGTCGGTGTAGAGCTTTTAGGACTACGATCCACCTTTGATGCCTCACGAAGTCGCACCTGCAGAACTCTATGAGGTCTGGGGGGTTGATCTGAGATCTGTGTTCCGAGCCTGCTGTGCCCCAAACCACAGTTGCGAGAAGTTGCCATGGTCCTGATTCCATATTGGGGAGACAGAATCAGATTGAACTGGACATTGAAAGCATCAGTTGACTTCTTGCGGAGGTCTATCAGGGGCCTCATGTGAAGCCGTTGAAAGTGATCCGAATCCGTCAATATCGTAAGGCAGGAGACACCTTGGGTGACTCAGTTTTGCAAGATGAATTGACTTGAGGAGAATTGAGGTGATTTTGGAGGGATGAATTCAAGTTGACATCTTTGTTCAAAAGCACCTGAACACAAATTGATTTTCCATACTCTGCATGCGTATTATATTAATCAGAAACTATGGTTCTTTGGAGAAGACTGAGACAGACAATAGATGACACCACCTGACAAAGTATACAACTGAAGATAAACATGCTGCAATGTGTTGCAACAACACAGCCTAGCCTATGGATCCGGGAGGCTGTTCCAAGGCATCTTCGAGAGCTGGGGCACTTTCAGGTGCAGTTGGGAGAGAAAATTTCGCGTGAGTCGTAAGTTGTTTACGAATGAGTGCGTTGGTTTGGAAACTTGTACTGCTGGACACCTTTTCGCATTTGTTTACAATGGAATTGATGTATGTATCTAAGTGTTTGATTTCGGACAGCAAGTGAACGTTGGCCCCAAGTTCCTCATGAGTGGGAATTTGGACAAACGTCACACAGTCTCTCTATTGAGAGGTATCAAAAGATGAGCCAAGATCAAGATCTCCTGCAGAGCACAGATCACCTCTTGGACAAAAGACACTTGGCACTGCTTGGCACCAACAAACAACGATCAAACAACGATCAAACAACGATCAAACAACAGACTGAGTTTGGCAGTTTGATGCTGGAGATTCACGGGGAGTTCACAGGCCACGTTAGCCATGTTCAGCACCACGGGCTGACAGCAGGGCCTCCATGCCTCAAAAAACACCTTTTAAATCCTTAAACTAACCGTTCAACTCTTCAAACAAGTCCAGGTTTTGTTAAGTTTTGGTCGTAAGCATTTTGTCAGATGGTGCTAACATGAACTCAAACCATGTACAGCCGTCTTGTTTGATTTAGATATTTCAAGAACCAAAACAATTGAAACTCTGCCAATGGACATTTCAACACTAGCTTCATTTTGTTGGATACACGGACCTTTCCATATTTGTGGCACCCAGGGGCTTACCCATTTTGTCTGTTTCTGTCGTTGGGCGCTGTAGTCACCCTAGTCCAACTCTAACTGACTCTGACTCTCTATAAAACTCGAGATGTCCAACTATAGTCTGAGCTGTTTTCCGCTCAGGTTTGCAGACTTCGGAGACATGTCTCTACCCAGGGGTAAAGGTGCCCGATTTGAGGCATGACTGGGAGTGACCCTGCCACTTTCATATTGAAAAATCCAGGTTAAGAGAATTTAACGCCAGCATGTGCCATGTTGCCATGTTGCAGTTACCCCATACTACTCCCATTGACAGGCTCCTCAATCTGATGATGAGAAGAAAGATGACGAGCTCAGTGCTCAGATTTCCCAGACAACAACATGTGCAGCTATGTACATTGATGCAGGGAGACCCTCGCCCTATCATAAATGAGGCAAACTGGAGTTGCTATTTTTAAGCTCTAAACAAAGACGTTTGTTGTACACGCATGCTGTATAATATAAAAACCACAACTATATAACCATGGTGTAATGAGGAGACTGAAAAATAAGTTTGGCTGGATAATATGATTTCAACATAAAGGACTCAAGCCAGCCAGCACTGACTAATAGGCATCAGAGGTGTTTTGTGCCTTGGAAGCCCACACCTGACGTCCAACTTTTTACGTCTTTCATTCATAGTTTTACGCATCTCCGCTGGATTGAGTACTACCCAATCATATATACACAATCATTGTGCAGGTGCGCTAGCCTGTACTGAGGCGACCGAGCATCCTGAAGGCAGCCTTGGTTTGCACATAGATCATAGATTGCTTGAAAGGGGTGAAACCGGGCCGTCTGTCCATTTGAAAGTGGCTTTGCTTTCAGTGCACTTGAGTGAAGATTGGCAAGGCAAACAAATTATCATCTCGAACTGACTCGAACTTCACAAACTTTCACGAACTTTCATGGCCTGACCCGCTTATTCTGACTCTGGAAGGTGCCAGATGATGGAATGGGTAGACGACCCACCAGCAGCCCGAAGCAATGTAAGTACTATGTAAGGACATGTACGGACTATGTAAGGACTATGTAAGCACTGTAAGCATCGGTTCAACTGGCCTTTCTTTCGGAAGGCGGATACATTGTTTTTCTCTCGGCATTCAAACCAGCAAACTTGCAGCATCAGAAGCGTGGAATCATGACTGGTTGCAAGAGGCCTCAGTTTTGCCGGACTCCAAAACCGTCTAACCTGGGAGATTGTACAACAAAGCTTATGTAAGCTTACGAGCAGCTGAGGCAAGAGCATCAAAAGTTCAAAGCAGCGAAGCATCTTGGCTTTGGTCAGTTGGTCAGTTCAACATGTTCAACTTGGTTCAACTGATGAACTACGGTGCACAATGGTGCACATCTCTACGCAGTCAATTGAATGGTACAAACGGTATAGGCCTGATCATGAGGAACGCATGCTAGGGCGGAATGGTTGTAAGCTGTAAACTATTGTACACCTTCATTCAGACAATGTCATGTATTGGTTGGATCATCAAACCATCCTCAAGATGATTAATCATCATTAGTTACTATCACTGGTATTGTTCTTAGTAGCAGTATCACCATGAAAATTGATGAAAATTAAACATTCAACGAATCCAACATGTTATCAGCATGAAAGAACAAGCAATAACTTGATACTGTCTGTAGGATCATATTGTCGATCATGTTGTCAATTTCCTCTGTGTTTGATGAATGACTGCTTCGGGAATGTTATTGTTCATCTCTGCTTTTTTCTTTCGACCTCAGGCACTGTGCTCTCGGAGACCTTGGCGGAGATTGTCAAGGAGCGTAAGGTGCTTCGGAACAGCTGAAAAGAAAAATAGGTGAAATGTTTTGGATGATGTTTTGTCTGAGCTTGTTGGAAATAGAAAGCCAAATCATCAGACCTTGACATCATACTTGATTTCAGGGCAAGCTGTTTGGCTGTTTCCATGTCTTTCGTTTTCTTTTCGGGAACTGTGGGCAGCATTGCCCCATAGAGTGCCGAGGCTGAAGAAATGAAGGATGCCTTGAAAGCTAAGATTTATGAAAAGGAGGGGGGGACGGGCCGGACTGGCCGGACGGGAGGACTTGGTCAGGACTTGGTCAGGACTTGGTCAGGACTTGGTCTAGTTAAGGATGCAAAATTGCTGTGCGTTGAGACAGAGACATTTGTTGTGGAGCTTCTTGTCACAAAACTAAGCCATTGACATGTTACTTCATTCCATGCTTATTTGAAGTGACTTGAAGTGACTGGAACTGGTCTATCGGTCTATCGGCAGATTGTCAAGTGGCTCGTTCCACCCATCCCTTGCCACTTTCATGGAAGTCTTGCTGATCTTTGCACTCTTTGCCATACAATGCTGAGCACGGAGGACATGATGGCGAAGAATGTTGGTAGCAAAGCAGCTGAAGTGGTGAAGAGTATGGATGTGGATCTTTCCAGGCTGGGATCTGTTGGGTTTCAAGGAAAACTTCTCTCCTTCCAGACTGCCGTACTGCTGGCTTACCTCAGCATGCTTCTTCTAGCCGTAAAGAATCATAGTCGCCTGGCCCATACCACGATTTTCGGTCGATTTGCACAAAAAGGATTGGCACATTCAACAGCTAGCTGATTGCTTAGTGGTCTATATAGTTGGACCGTGTGAGAGTGTATTGGACCATGTTTGACAGGCTGGACAAGCAGCGGCAAACCATGCACCAGTTCATCTCTTCCTCTTTCTTTGATTCCTTCATCGGTCTGATCATTCTGGTGAATGCCGTCATCATTGGATATGTATTTTGGCTGAAGGTGTGTGCCCCAACGGCCCCAACGCAGACTTTTGCACAATCCATTTGTTGCAAGCTAGACAACAGTTTAGTTGAGATTGGCTTTGGATTGAATGGAAATTCAGGTGCACAGGGTATTGTACTTATGAGCAGCACCGGGCAGCACCATACAAAACATTAAATCAAGTGGGACCTCCGATCCGGCCCCCTCCTTTGCGACATCCCTTTCATCACGTATCATTGTGCAGGCCTGTCGTGTTCCGCTGTTTGCTAACGAGCCGTATTTGACCAAGCAGAACATAGCATGGTCCATGCTATAGTCGAACCAATCCGACTCATCCATTCCTGCCTGCTTCAAGCCCGGTTCCAATCTTTGTTTAAATTTTCAGACTGGAGCCCATGTTTACAGGTTGGTTTCTGCTTTTGAAATGGCCTGGCACAGGCCTGAAGGGACAACAGTATTAGTGGTGGTCAATGAGCTCCTTGACATCCTATGCAAAACCTTGTAATCAGGCATCTACTCCAAAGGCAAGAAGTATTTTGTTAATTAGGTTATAGGAGAACGGAGACAGATGCCTCCCTGCCAACCTGCGAACGCTGGCCTTGCTACCAAAAAAATTGCGCAGCAAAATGATGTGGCTTTTGATGACATCCTGGACAAATGACCGCGACGAAGCTTAAAAGCCTGGCTCCCCACGCACCCCGTCCAGTCTGGCTGAGTAGGAAACTCTGGGCCCCATAGGGGTGGATGATCTTCTAACATTGGTCTTAGTCTGTGTTTGCATTTTCGGTTGCTCGAGGTAGATAGAGATACACACACAATGACAATCCCCTAATTGCATTTATCTTGAGATCCAAAATGTGGAGGAGCTTGTTTGGCTATGGGATTGGAGCTCGCAGAAAGTGTGCCTGCATTGTTTTGTAGAGTTCTGCCACTAAGGAAGCTGAATTGAGCGTCCAAATACCATTTGGTTGTGATGAGCAATGCAGCTTGACAGAAAGTGACAGAAACTCACAGAAACTGACAGAAACTGATTGAAGAATTTGAAGATTCTAAGTTCCAAGAAGGAAACAGGCCCAGTCCGAAGCTGTTTTGATGTGTCTGTCAAGTTCATGGCCATCCTGGGCCATCCCGGGCCATCCCGGCCTCCAAATGTCAGGCAAGTGCGACCAGGCAACCTCGACAGGGAATTGCTTTGCGATGCCTCAGTGGCTACAGGTCGGGAGCTCGAGGGAAAATAGGATTGATCAAGCCATTGAAAGAAGCCTTTGAGCTTTTTGGTTTGGATCAAGTTGGATCCATGAAATGCAAAACGTGTTGATTTTTCTTCAGAAGGGTGTCGTCGTGTAGTTTTCTGGATCTTGATTTCGCCGAAATACTTGGAATTCATACGGCAGAACTTAGACGGCTCAAACTTTTGGGGGAAGGATGTTCAAGGTCCTGCGAAAGCAACTTCCAAAGCGAAAAACCAGCCTTTTGATTTTTTCGATACAGGGCCACTTTGCCAAACCCTACACCAGAACGCTTTGGCTGGAGGCTGTCGACTACGTCTTTGCGGCAGTATACATCGCAGAATTTTGCTTGCGGCTGTATACCTATGGCATCCCTGTACTGCGGACACTCGACATGTACTCTGTGAAATAGAGACGAACTCTTCGTGCATCTGGAGGCTATGGGAGAAATTTGTCCTTATGCTAAGAAATTTGATAGCAGCCTTGCATATGCACCCAAACATCTAACTGGTAGATGGGACATGTTTGGGAAATCCGTGGCCTTAAGTGATGCCAAGTTTACTCGGGATGCTCAGACACAAGCGTGTTGGGAGGGGAAACGCCTTGGACAAGGCGTGCCTTGATATCCTTGATAGATATTGATAAATATGGACATATCACGAAAGCTAGCGTCAGCTAGCTGGAGTCTTCTTGCTTTAGCAAGTATTCCGGGGGCTGCTCAAGGACATCAAGTGATTTTTCACGCGAAAGGGGGGGACCCCCCCCTCCCCTCCCCCCCCACCACCACCACCACCATCACCACCAAGCATCATCATCAATCATCATCATCATCATCGTCATCATCATCGTCATCATCATCGTCATCGTCATCGTCCTCGCCATCATCATCGCGTCATCGTCATCATCGCCATCATCATCATCATCATCATCATCATCATCATCATCATCATCATCATCATCGTCATCATCATCGTCATCATCATCGTCATCATCATCGTCATCGTCCTCGCCATCGTCGTCGTCATCATCATCATCATCAACATCATCGTCATCATCATCATCATCAGCATCAGCATCAGCATCATCATCATCATCGTCATCATCATCAGCATCATCATCATCATCATCATCGTCCTCGTCCTCGTCATCGTCATCGTCTTCGTCATCGTCATCGTCATCCCCATCACCATCATCATCATCATCATTCATCATTCATCATTCATCATTCATCATTCATCATGCACCATTCTTCATCATCATCATCATCGTTATTCAATTACATTTTATCATTATTGGCAATTATTGGCATTATCACGAAAGCTAGCGTCAGCTCGCTAGAGTCGTCTTGCTTTAGCAAGTTTTCCGGGGCTCCCCAAGGACATCACGTGATTTTTCACGCGAAAGGGCCCCCCCCTGCCCCCTCCCCCATATATATCATTGTTATATATCATATATCATATGTCATTGTTGCATCCTCGTTGGGACGAACAATGCCGCGACACGATGATGACAGTCCCTCCGCAACTCATCTCTTCCCTTCCTTCTTTCTCCTACCCCGCTAGCTTTCGTCATCCACCCCCGGCCTCAAGTGTCTATATGTATATGTATATATGTAATACGTAAATACAATTCCGTTTCCATAATCCCAACTGTAGTTTGGAGCTGCCAACAGGAGCTGTGCCATCCAAGGAGCAACTGGGTAAAGTTCGATCTCTTCTTGATTCTGTCCAGCATGTTGGACATCGCCCTCAAGCAAGTGGCCACAGTCAGTGAGGTTTTGCACCTTGACAGAATACGGAGACACGGAGATCGTTTGGACATTTGGCGTGTGAGACTTGAAACCCCGTAGAATGATCTCGGTGGAACTGGTTCCATACAGGTTCCATACAGGTTCCATTGTTGAGCCATGTGAATGCAGCATGCAACGGTGACTCAGATGACTAAGGACTCAGATTTTGCTGGCCAGGAGCTTGGGCCAGACATTGTTTCAGCGGGGTCGGGTGCACGGAAGTCTGCTACTGCCGCTACTGCCGCTACTGCACAGCTCAGCTTTCAAATCGACGTGCCTTTTTCCATGTCCATGAAAATACATAAACACTTCATCACTGCCGACATTCATCATTTCTCATTGATTTCTCTTTAGCGGGTCTCACGGTCTCACGGTCTCACTTTTACCCACTTTAAACGTAACCTATACGGTGCCTATACGTAACCTTGAGCCAGTGAGTTGCCAGTCAGGTTCGGATCTTGCGCCTAGCACGCCTGGCCCGTGCAGTGCGCCCAAAGCTTGGTGTTAAAATGTGTTAAACATCAGCAGATAGGCCGTGGATTTACGTCAGGATTCAGAAATCTTTCCTGTTATGGCTCAGTTCAAATAGGTACCATGTAGACTTGGAGCTGAAGTTACCATGTGTAGAGTATAAAGGGCATACTGAGTCATCCCCAATCAATTTGCATCTCCATCAATTTCAATATTTTAGGCATCTACTCAAAATGGCCAGCAATGGCTAGGAATCTCACCCAAAGCCAGGAGATGTGACGTCAATGAGTCATGAGGTATATATTAGGCACATGTTAGGACACTATGGCATAGCCTAACACAGCCTAGCACAGCCTCGCCTAGCATGATTTTGTCCAGCAGTTTCTCAGCGACTGAGGTCTAATGGTGCAATTCCGTGTGCTGTGGCAGCTGGTTCAAGGTTTGCTTCACAGTGTGAGTTGCTTGGCAAGTCGCCGACTGGCAAGATAGAGAGACGCCGAAAAAAAACACAGATGCAATCTGGAGCTCCAGGCAGAAATAGAAGTGACACTTGAGAGATCATTGGAATATTTGACCATGGGCGTTTGGAACATTTTGTAACTATCGTAGAAATTCGTAGAAGGTTTCTGTTCTGTGCCTGCACCTGAGAATTGCTGCATGGGACTGATATTGCAGGGCCATTGTAGTGCATCAAGCGACGCTACTGCTGGCTACCTTCCTCATCCTCAGGCACCTTGTTGTGGACCTTTTTGATGGTGATGATTTTGGTCTATGGCTTCGCCATTGTCGGCATTGCACCTTGTCGCAAATGTGGTAGAGCACAAATTGGGAGCACCTTGTGCAACGTTTGCAGATCGCAAAGTTGGGCTCGCCCTTGTCATTAGAGTCATGGAACTGTGAGAGCACAGGGCGGGCTCCAACAGCGGGGATCAAAGACTTCCGCACTGAGAATGCAAAACAGCCAACTTCAACGTCTTGTCAAGCTGAAATAAGCTGAACATGTTGAACATGTTGAACTGCAAAAACCAAGGAGACAATTCATGTTGACTTGTCTCTGCCTTTGGACCACCCCTACAACCTGGCAGTGACCTCCGACTGCAAGTTTTAGCCTTTTCGCTCTTTTTTCGCTCTTTTGCATATTCATGTTCGTCTTCATCATCTCATCGTCATCATTGTCCATTTGTTCTACTGGACTCATGCCGTTGAACGAATTTATCATTACATCAACTATTGACCCCACCTATCACCCGCTGAGCCACCATTGCAGCCAGCTAGTCACCCATAGTCACCCACTATCCCGAAGCGTGTATTATCCCTAGTCACTACTCATTTCCTAGGATGACTTGAGCCTTAGTTTTGGGATCCTTGGGGACCGAAATCCTAAGAGTCCCAAGCATATACCTCATACAATACATCTCATACAGAGAGAAGGACGGCAACAATGGGTTTGCCTTCAGTTGCCATTTTATGGGCACCATCCCTTTGTTGCCATCCCTTTGTTGGGCACCCTTTGTTGCCATTTGTTGCCATCCTGGTTTGCTGAAGGACAGAGAACTTTGAGTCCTTCAGTGACGCAATGCTGACGCTCTTCCAGTGCTTTACCCTGGACTCTGCTGGGCAAGTGTACCGGCCTCTGATCACACACAACCCTGTCCTGATGCTTGGCTGCATACTGAAGATTACAGCATTCAGCTTGGATATGCTGCTGATATGCTTGTTTCAGTTCAGCCTCAGACGGCTGGCTTTCGGTGGTTTCCCTCAAGGCTCGACGCTTGGTTTTGCCCTTTCCAGTTCGACGATTTGTTTTGTCAACAGCTGGATGATCCTTTGGAGTATGTATACATTATGTATACATTATGTATACATTATGTATACATTATAAACTCATGATGCAACTGCGAGATTCGCGAGATGATCCACACACACACACTATCTCACTATCACTCAGAGATGACGAAAGAGTGACCAACTTGGCAGGGCGAATGAGTGCTTTGTACAGCATGACGGCACTTCTATCGATTGCACTACACAAGGATTGCATACTTCATGACAGTCATCCTCGTCATGGCGTGCCTTGGCACTGTGATTCTTGTTTCACGTCCATTGCTCTGTGCTTCAAGAACTTGAACATGCAAAAAACTTCAAGATTTCGGGGATGGCAGACTTTCGACGAAGGACAGAATAAGATCCAGTCCTTTCTGACTGGTGTCAACCTCCAGTCACAAGTGGGTTGCTAAGCATGTTTGGAGATCACTCACTTTTCAGGTAGGGGAAAACCAAAGTCAAAGTGAAGAGACGATTATTTAGGAAAGCCAGCCGGGAAGCTGGCTAGTTGTTATTTGCGAACGAAGTGAGAATAGGGGGTCTGGGGGGGGTAGTTGCCTGAACGTTTTCGAAGTCTGTGCAAGAAGAGTCTCTGGGTGAAAAGTATATGGGTGAAAAGTATTTGCAAGAAGAGTTTCTGGGTGAAGAGTCTCTGGGTGAAAAGTACTGGGTGAAGAGTCTCTGGGTGAAAAGTATGTGCAAGAAGAGTTTCTGGGTGAAGAGTCTCGTTGTGAAAAGTATATGGGTGAAAAGTATGTGCAAGAAGAGTTTCTGGGGGAAGAGTGTCTGGGTGAAAAGTATATGGGTGAAAAGTATGGGCAAGAAGAGTTTCTGGGTGAAAAGTATATGGGTGAAAAGTATGTGCAAGAAGAGTTTCTGGGTGAAGAGTCTCTGGGTGAAAAGTATATGGGTGAAAAGTATGTGCAAGAAGGGTTTCTGTGCGAAGAGTCTCTGGGTAAAAAGTATATGGGTGAAAAGTATGTGCAAGAAGAGTTTCTGGGTGAAGAGTCTCTGGGTGAAAAGTATGTGCAAGAAGAGTTTCTGGGTGAAGAGTCTCTGGGTGAAAAGTATCTGGGTGAAAAGAATATGGGTGATAAGTATGTGCAAGAAGAGTTTCTGGTTGAAGAGTCTCTGAGTGAAAAGTCTGTGCAAGAAGGGTTTCTGGGTGAAGAGTCTCTAGGTGAAAAGTATATGGGTGAAAAGTATGTGCAAGAAGAGTTTCTGGGTGAAGAGTCTCTGGGTGAAAAGTATGAACACGAAGAGTTTCTGGGTTAAGAGTCCCTGGGTGGAAAGAGTATGGGTGAAAATTTTGTGCAAGAAGAGTTTCTGGGTGAAGAGTCTCTGGGTGAAGAGTCTTTGGCTGAAAAGTCTGTGCAAGAAGAGTTTCTGGGTGAAGAGTCTCTGGGTGAAAAGTCTGTGCAAGAAGAGTTTCTGGGTGAAGAGTCTCTAGGTGAAAAGTATATGGGTGAAAAGTATTTGCAAGAAGAGTTTCTGGGTGAGAAATATTGGTTGATCCGTCTGTGGGAGAAAAGTATATGGGTGAAAAGTATGTGCAAGAAGAGTTTCTGGGTGAAGAGTCTCTGGGAGAAAAGTATATGGGTGAAAAGTATGTGCAAGAAGAGTTTCTGGGGGAAGGGTCTCTGGGTGAAAAGTATGTGCAAGAAGGGTTTCTGGATGAAGAGTCTCTGGGTGACAAGTATATGGGTGAAAAGTATGTGCAAGAAGAGTTTCTGGGTGAAGAGTCTCTGGGTGAAAAGTATATGGGTGAAAAGTATGTGCAAGAAGAGTTTCTGGGTGAAGAGTCCTGGGTGAAAAGAATATGGGTGAGAAGTACGTGCAAGAAGAGTTTCTGGGTGAAGAGTCTCTGGGTGAAAAGTATGTGCAAGAAGAGTTTCTGGGTGAAGAGTCCCTGGGTGAAAAGTATATGGGTGAAAAGTATGTGCAAGAAGAGTTTCTGGGTGAAGAGTCTCTGGGTGAAAAGTATGTGCAAGAAGAGTTTCTGGGTGAAGAGTCTCTGGGTAAAAAGTATATGGGTGAAAAGTATGTGCAAGAAGAGTTTCTGGGTGAAGAGCCTCTGGGTGAAAAGTATATGGGCGAAAAGTATGTGCAAGAAGAGTTTCTGTTTGAAGAGTCTGTGGGTGAAAAAGTATATGGGTGAAAAGTTTGTGCAAGAAGAGTTTCTGGGCGAAGAGTCTCGGGGTGGAGAGTCTCTGGGTGAAAAGTATGTGCAAGAAGAGTTTCTCGGTGAAGAGTCTCTGGGTGAAGAATATATGGGTGAAAAGTATGTGCAAGAAGAGTTTCTGGGTGAAGAGTCTGTGGGTAAAAAGTCTGTGCAAGAAGAGTTTCTGGGTGAAGAGTCTCTGGGTGAAAAGTATATGTGCAAGAAGAGTTTCTGGGTGAAGAGTCTCTTTGTGAAAAGTATATGGGTGAAAAGTATGTGCAAGAAGAGTTTCTGGGTGAAGAGTCTCTGGGTGAAAAGTATGTGCAAGAAGAGTTTCTGGGTGAAGAGTCTCTGGGTGAAAAGTATATGGGTCAAAAGTCTGTGCAAGAAGAGTTTCTGGGTGAAGAGTCTCTGGGTGAAAAGTATATGGGTGAAAAGTATGTGCAAGAAGAGTTTCTGGGTGAAGAGTCTCTGGGTGAAAAGTATATGGGTGAAAAGTATGTGCAAGAAGAGTTTCTGGGTGAAGAGTCTCTGGGTGAAAAGTACATGGGTTAAAAGTATGTGCAAGAAGGGTTTCTGTGTGAAGAGTCTCTGGGTGAAAAGTATATGGGTGAGAAGTATGTGCAAGAAGGGTTTCTGGGTGAAGAGTCTCTGGGTGAAAAGTATATGGGTTAAAAGTATGTGCAAGAAGGGTTTCCGGGTAAAGAGTTTGTGGGTGAAGAGTCTCTGGGTGAAAAGTATGTGCAAGAAGAGTTTCTGTGTGAAGAGTCTGTGGGTGAAAAATTATGTGCAAGAAGAGTTTCTGGGTGAAGAGTCTCTGGGTGAAAAGTATATGGGTGAAAAGTATGTGCAAGAAGAGTTTCCGGGGGAAGAGTCTCTGAGTGAAAAGTCTGTGCAAGAAGAGTTTCTGGGTGCAGAGTCGCTGGGTGAAGAGTCTCTGGGTGAAAAGTATGTGCAAGAAGAGTTTCTGGGTGAAGAGTCTCTGGGTGAAAAGTATATGGGTGAAAAGTATGTGCAAGAAGAGTTTCTGGGTGAAGAGTCTCTGGGTGAAAAGTATGTGCAAGAAGAGTTCCTGGGTGAAGAGTCTCTGGGTGAAAAGTATATGGGTGAAAAGTATGTGCAAGAAGAGTTTCTGGGTGAAGAGTCTCTGGGTGAAAAGTATATGGGTTAAAAGTATGTGCAAGAAGAGTTTCTGGGTGAAGAGTGTCTGGGTGAAAAGTATATGGGTGAAAAGTATATGGGGGAAAAGTCCGTGGGTAAAAAAACATTGGGGGAGAATAGGGTTAGATGGGATGCTGGCTTTCGTTCCCCCCTTCTCAGGTATTTTTTTGCCATGGGACAGGGAACAAACACTTGACTATTGACACATTGAATTTGGAGACTAAGGGTGTCACTGATGAACTTGGTGACCGCAGTGATGGTGAATTCTGCCTTGGACCAAGCAAGCGAAGATAAAGATGTGGCCTGCTTGCAATGATTGGAGGTTGCCTCACGTCCGCAAGATGCCAGACGTCAGACACAGATGCACACAAACACACACACACAGACACACTGGATAAATCTACTGAGATCCTTAGACTAGACCTGCATCACTTATTGGCGGATCGCATATGTGGCAAACATCCAATGCGGACGATTAATGGCAAGAGTCCCAGTGACGCAGAAACAAAAGTAGAACAGGGGGTCCTTATTGACCAAATCAAACTCCACATGGAATGGACATCGATATCTTTCCATATTCTTCTCGGGTGCACCTGTCCCAGATCATTCGACTGGTAGGTGAAGCGAGCCTACGAAGCAGTGCAGAAGCGAAAACAGTGCCATGGAATAAGACGAATAAGATGTTGAATTGGAATGTATCGTAGCTGCGTCCTGACCGTTAGCACTGACAACCTATCCCAGTAGTTTATGACGCTTTTGGTTGACCTCGATTGGTGACCTTGTGGTTGTTTCCATTGCGTGGGAGCTGGGTCGAATTGGGGTTTTAAGAGCAGAGATAGCAGATAGCTCTGAATTTCCGAGAGTGTTTTTTTCCCTCTCGAAACTCCAACATAAACTTTATTGAGTCTGTGTCACACACCTCATAAGGCTGGAGCAGCTGAAAGTGATGTTCTTGGAACTCGATAGTGACGGTTCAGGTTGGGCAGAGGGCTGACCTTTCAATCAAATGGGGAGGGCAAACTGCATTCTGATCACCAAGCCAATATGCTGTCATATTCCTGACGGATGCATCAAATGCACGTTTTTGGCACATTCTTAGCTAGAAGATCTTGAAGGCTTTTTGCCATACTGGTATCGACTATTGTGTCGTGGCCAGCTCTGTCGGCAGGGCAGAGGACAGTGTTGATAGTGTTGTGTTTCTGCTGAGCGATGGTGGGTCTTCAGGATGAGTACCTGAAGCTATGCTTGACCACTTCATTGCAGAATATCTTCCATGCGTGGTTGCAATTTCTACAACATCTATCTATATAATTAATTCTATAGAATAATTTGGTTAAAAGTTTTGTTTAATTTATAAACTTATATATCCATGCTTGCTCTGGTTTGTCCATATGTAATCATATATATAATTATATATATATATACATATTTGTATTTATATATCATTATGTCTATGTATACATATATACATATATAAAGAAAAAACATAACTTTTATCATTTCTATCATATGTATACATACATACATACATACATACATACGTACGTACGTACATACATACATACATTACATAACATAACTTAACATAACACTACCATACATTACCATACATTACCATACATTACCATACATTGCCATACATTACCATACATACCATACCATACCATAGCATACCATAGCATACCATTCCATACCTACCATACCTACCATACCTACCATACCTAACATACATAACATACATAACATACATACATACAATACAATAAAATACAATACAGTACACATACAATACAATACAATAGAATACCATACCATACCAATACCAATACCATACAATACAATACAATCATACAATCATACATACATACAGACAGACATACAGACAGGCATA
>CAMXCT020006718.1:217403-339903 GCA_947184155.2 Cladocopium goreaui | reverse complement strand
GAGCTGACGCGTTTGGTGAAGCAATGCTCTGACATCCTAAAACTTTGTGACTGGGACTGGCATGGAATGGTGCTGCGAACCGGGACGCTCTCTAGTGCACCAAACATGGAAGGGCAGCACATGGGCACCACATATCACTACATCATTTTTGTTGGTTGTTGAAGTTGTTGATCCTTGCTTGTTTCAAGACCGCTGCTAGTAGTGGACTCGCATAGTGGACTACACGTTCCATTCAAAGGGTCCAAGAAAATAGGAATCTTATGGAATCAAACGTGTTGAAAAACTGTTGCAATATTTCAGGGTGATACAGTGTTCTTTTAAGTAGTGGCCATTCCGCCCAGCGGCCTACTTTGGCCTGGCTCTTATACTCAGTCTTCGTCAAGTGAAGTTTTTGCCTTTAGTATTGAGTGGCACCAGAACTTTAGGTAGCCAAAGCACTTTTTTGAATTGTCATGAATGGTTCCGCTCGATCTGCTTCAGGTCGAAATATGTACGTTTATCAGAGCTCTCAGAAGTTCGACATAGGCCGTGGGGTGGGGAAGAAGCTGGCCGGGAGCCGGGAGGTTCACAGCTTGTCAGGCTTGTCATCCCACAGGGACCTCGTTTGTTTGAAGTAGAGACTGGACGGCAAGTCACTTGGTGTAGGGTTCCAAATATTGAAGGTGATTAGAAATTTCCTTCTGAAACAGTCAGCCGAGCCAGATGAAGTGACAATTATCAAGGCTGGCTGTTATGTTGGTAAAGGAAGGATTTTCCTGCTTAACAGGGTGATTCGCAATAGCGAAGAGACAGAAACATATTTTGATATATTTTGATTGCTTTCCAGACCAGACTGCAAATTTGCGCCACATTTAAACAGCTCCTCGTTGCAGTGGACTGAACCCAATCATTTCCCCCAAGTCTGCAATTACAAGAGCTGCTGAGCTGTAAAAATGGTTAGGCTCAAGTAGCTCCCATTCGTTCTGCAGGAGATTTGGAAAGAAAGATGAAACAACTTGAGAAGATGGAAAGCCTCCAGTAGCTTGGCGACACAGAAAATGCATGAAAATGCCATCTGTGCACTGTGTGCACTGTGTGCACTGTGTGCACTGTGTGCACTGTGTGCACTGTGTGCACTGTGTGGATTGTGTGCACTGTGTGCACTGTGTGCACATTTTGTTGAATTATATAAAACATGTTCATTTTATCTTCGTGATTGCGCTAAACACACACACACATATATATACATACACACACACACACTATATAACATATTGACACATATTGTGCTTTGTGAATCTTTGTGATATCGTGCTAAGCCACCCCAAGCCATGCCAAGCCCATGGCCCTCTTTGGATTCACCCAGACTCCCTGCCCTGACGCCCTGACGTCCTGACCTGACCTCAGATTGGACAATGCCATAAACGCCCGCATGGAGCACGGCATGGAGCAGCTACAAAGTGATTTGGGTCGAATTATGAATGCTCTGCGAGTGGAGGGACGTTGACCATGTTGACCTCGCCCATTTGCACATGGCGCCCAGTCCTGCTGAAATGGCGGTGCAGAACCACTTGCAATACTCCGTGGCAGAGTCAACAGTACAGTACCGTTGGCCATGTAACCTCACTGGTTTAATTGATATTATCTATTATTATATCTATTATTATATCTATTATTATATCTACTATATATAATGTACTGGATATGGAATGGTGTAGGACTGTGTAGGTATGTGTTGTAAACATGTATGATGTCTTGATAATGCGATCTCACCGTGGCCAGTTCTGGGCGCCAAGTGCCATTGCGATAGTGCCAGCCCGGCTGTGAATTTGTGAATTCATGGGTGACCTGTCAGAGACATGGCATTTGTTGCAGAGGCAGCACAGGTCAAATTTATCATAACTCCAATATGAATGACGACGGCTCTTCACTAATTTCCACCTATTTTGGATGGCCCTGCGACAATTTGATCAAGCGCTATTAAAACTTTAAACCCCAATGCTTGTATCCTTGTGCACAAACATGTTTTGCAGTGGACATGAGTCAGCCTGTAAGTCCTTCATAATCGCAAACCTCTGATAGGTCGACGCTTTTCCAGCACTTTGCCAACTTGGCCGACACAGCCAAATGTGTGGCGTGGTTTTCTGAATTTGGTCGTGGCTCAGCGTTCCATGAAACGTCGCAGAGTCCTTGTCCCTTGGAGCTTTTGCTGCTTGCCGAGATGCTTGGTGCCTTTGTTCTCCATGGCACTCACTCGTTCAATCGTTGCGTGTTGTGAAGGTACTGAAGGTACTGAACCCAAAGGGAAGCCATGTGGAACAAATGACGCACGTTCTTCTATCTATGCATCCTGCAACTTTGCTCAAAAACATCCTGAGACTCATCATGATTTGTTCTATACATCAGGGATGGTTTCATTGCTTGGAAAATTTGACAATGTTTCAAGAGGGAACCAGAGCATCTCTACCTTGCAAGCCAGCCGACATCCAAACTTGAGCCTGTCGACTTGGGAACGATCTGACACACATTGTAACATTGTAGATGACTCCAGGAGATTGGCATGAAGTCAGGCCAATCTACTTAATCACTTAATCTACTTAAGCTTGAACAATCATTGAACAATCCCGAGGGCCCGAGCATTTTTTCATTTTTTTCACGGACTGAAATGATAAACAGCTTGAATTTGTCGGTTTCTCTGGGCGGATCACCTCAAAAAGGCACCTCCAAACCTATTGCCGTGGCAAGTTGCCGCAAAGCCATTGCAATTGTTACCGTTGTTACCTACCCGATCTTGTCAAGTCTGGTGCTAAGATGTGCTTTGTCTTTATCTTTCTTTGCCTAATCAAGGGCCGACCACGTGAAGCACCAAAGTTTTGGTTTCTCATGGCCTGGAGCTTTCACAGGGTTCAATAGGTTCAATCTGCCAAGCAGTTGGACAGCGGAAAAATGCTGGAGGTTATGGGTGTAAAAAAATGTGAAAGCACTTTCCTCAGCTTTTTTCCCCAAAGGATCCAAAGGTTTTACTGACGTACCACATCGTACCACAGTACCACACAGTTTTTCTGCTCGATCCAACCTTTTTGGGTCCAAGTCATCAGAGCGAAGCACTGTGAATGCACCGTGAGCACACCGTGAGCACGCTGTGACATTTTTGGAATTGGTTTACCACTGGAGCCTCATGCCCATTTCATGCCCATTTCAATGCAAACTTAGAAGATTACAGACCCCAATGCTTAAAGGGGCTTGTGGCTGCGGCAGCTTGGGCTCGAAGCCATTGTCAAGCACAGATTTGTTTTATGCGTTTGTTGCGGTTCTTTTGACAATGCATTTGATTCACTCTACTGAAAAAGTAAGTTCACCCTGTCATGAAGTCATTGGACACATTGAAATCAAGGACTAGAGAAAGGAATGTCCCTGTCGCATCCAAGCCACACATTCATAGTCTGCAGGAATTGGCGAAAGCTAGACGTTTCAAAGCACAGGATGGCATTGACAGCTCAGAAGCTTCATTCTGTGTGTACTTGAGGAAACAAGCAGAGCACAGCTTAGCACCAAAACTCCAGAAGCTTTTGTGGCGATTGCGGTGATCCAGTGTGCCGGTCCGCAAAGACAGAGGCTCGGATTGGCTTTCGCTGCTTGTGCTTGTTGTGCCGCACCAGGCTTGACCAGCCTCGACAGTGCTTGGTTGGTCACAGGTGGTCACAGGTGGTCACAGGTGGTCACAGGTGGTCACAGGTGGTCACAGGTGGTCACAGGTGGTCACAGGTGGTCACAGGTGGTCACAGGTGGTCACAGGTGGTCACAGGTGGTCACAGGTGGTCACAGGTGGTCACAGGTGGTCACAGGTGGTCACAGGTGGTCGCAGGTGGTCGCAGGTGGTCGCAGGTGGTCGCAGGTGGTCACAGGTGGTCACAGGTGGTCACAGGTGGTCACAGGTGGTCACAGGTGGTCACAGGTGGTCACAGGTGGTCACAGGTGGTCACAGGTGGTCACAGGTGGTCACAGGTGGTCACAGGTGGTCACAGGTGGTCACAGGTGGTCGCAGGTGGTCGCAGGTGGTCGCAGGTGGTCGCAGGTGGTCACAGGTGGTCACAGGTGGTCACAGGTGGTCGCAGGTGGTCGCAGGTGGTCGCAGGTGGTCGCAGGTGGTCGCAGGTGGTCGCAGGTGGTCGCAGGTGGTCGCAGGTGGTCGCAGGTGGTCACAGGTGGTCACAGGTGGTCACAGGTGGTCACAGGTGGTCTTAGATCTGTGTGCTTTGATCGGTCCTAGATCTTAAGACGCTTTTGACGCTTTTTTGACGCTTTTTCGAGGCCTTTGGCTTTTGGATTTTGTCGAGCTTTGAACCCGGACTCAGGTGCATGGAAGCCATGGAAGCCATGGAAGCCATGGAAGACATGGAGACCATGGAAGCAGATGAAGCCAGTGCCGAGGCACAGCTTTTATTTGTGCGCCTGGAAAACATTTCTTTCATTGGTCCATTCATTGGTGTTAGACGAGGCATCTGAACTGCAACGGACGGGATTAGTATGCATATTTGGTTGAGTCTTACATACTTCTTTACATGAAGAAATTGATTCCAATCACTATGAACAAAAGCAGGCATGAGCAGTAGAGTATCAGGAAAAAAGTATTCTCTGGAATTTCTCTGACACACTGGGGACGTTTCAAACACTGCACTGCTGCACCTGTTTCAACCGGGGCGGCTTTGAAGAGTCGAACTGCAAAGGGTGCTGAGCCTCGAGGGCGTGGACGCCGGAAGTTCAAGCGCGAGGCGCGAGGCAACACATCAAGCACTGCGTCAAGCACTGCGTCACGTCCAAAACCTCCAAACCGAAACACCTCCATACAGGACTCCATACAAAACATTTGGACATCCATGACATTTGCTACACTGCAAATCAGGGCAAAATACACTAAAGATATGTAAAGATACTAAAGTTCTTGTTCTTTGCGAATATACCTGATTAAAAACAGAAAGGTTGGTATAGAGTCTTGGGAGGAAGAGATATAGAATATTTTGCCATTCCAACGAATTTAAGGGTCTGATGTGACTGCCTGATGCTTCACTCAGAGTAAGGATAGGAGCTAGATCACTGCCTAAGTCGCACTGGTGGTATTGCTTAGTTTATGGACCATATTCTGATGGCACAATGCAACTGCAAATTGTGACTGCACCAACATAGGTGCACGGTGAACGAGAGTGTAAGGCGAATAGCTTATGCACACTTTGAAGACACCCATTTTCCAAAGCAAAGGCACGATGCGCTTCTTTTCCATTCTCCATTTCACTGGTGCAAATGCGTCACAGGATGGTTCCAAAAAAGATGCAACTCAAGAGGACCTTTTGGGAATAGCAGGTGAAGGTTGCGCGATTTGTGTTTTTGTTGGCCTACTTTATTGATCTTTATTGGACTAAAGCCTCAGAGCAACAAGTCTTGTTGAATATATCTTATTGTTCCTTGCTTTCTTTTGTCATGAAGCTTGGTACAACACTATACAATACTTATACATACTTATACAGCTTTCTGACAATTCTGTGAGTCTTCAAAAGATGTCCAGCCTGGATGCCTTATCTCTTGGCAAACGAGTGGAACTCTGAAGATGCCTTCAGGACAAACCTGCCAAGAAGCGCCAGGAACTCAGATGGAGTCAAAAAGTTGGGGCACGGTTGATACGTTAAGAGAAGTTAAACGAGACAGCCAAGCCAATCCTTTGACGACACTTGGTGAGGCAAGAGACGCAAGCGGCGAAGGTGCGCAGCAGATGCAGCTCGTGCTACACTTAGGAAGAGCAAAGAATCCCAGGCTATCATGAAACAATATGAAGCTGTGTAAGTTTGGAACATTTTGCAGATTGAGTGCGAGACAGCTACGGTCTTATCGCTCAAACATCTTGGAAAAACCATAAAAAACCAGTTCTCAGGTTCCTGCAGTGCTTCAAGCAAAAACTCCAAGGACACCACGTGTCATTGCCAGCTTGCAGATTCCCAGAAGTGGAATGAACATGGTACCCTGGTACTCCAAAATGCAACCTATAGCTCCAATGAAAGAGGAAGAGTCGGAATTCAGTTTCAATACAGTTGGAATTCAGTCGCTCTTGCCAGGATTTTTATGGATTAATTCAGTTATTGCATGCTATTGCCTGGTGGCGGTTTAAGAGACAGTATTTTTGCATATGCCTAGATTGGATCGAACCAGTGCTCAGTGTTTATTGGTCCCATGTTGTGACAGTTAGGTTGCATTGCGGTTCTCGCAATTCTTAGATTGGATTGATTGTTGATATGTTTCAAGTTTGTCTTGCAAAGTTTAGGCTATTTTGGAAGGATGCAGAGGGTCTTGTGCACTTCCATTGGGCAACGCAAGGTCTCATTTTGGGCACAAGTCAGTGTTTGAAGTTGGTTTTGGGCGAACTTACGTGGCTCGGTTCGAACCATTTTCTTCTCATCAAAAAGAGCGCCAAACACTGCAAAAACAGAGCCACAATTAAGCCCAGTAGTGTCCCAACATGGGCTACATGGGGTCCAGCATGCACCTGACACCAGTCCAAAATTGGCACACACACACACAGAGCTTCAACTTTGACTCAACAAGCGCTAAAAACCAAACATTGCCCCAAACTCACCAAACAATTCCTGTGTGGGCGTTTGTCGTCACGAAGCGACCAGAATAGCCAGGTCGCCATAGTCAAGTCATTTCGATACCAGGAAAAAAGTGAAACCAAAGATGGATCGAGAGGCAGGGACTGTTTGCAGCATAAAAAGAGTCAAATATGCTCCAAATGAATCCCGTCTTGGTCGGTCTGCAACAGATCTGATGCAGGCTGAACTGGAAATATGGCTTTCAGTACCAATGTTTTTAGGCCAAAAAAGAAACGTCAAACAACATTTCCAACCATAAACGCAAAGGCTGGAAACCTTTGGGCGTCAAACTCCACATTTCTCCCTTTGCACCTGCAAGATCTGCCAATTTCTTAGGCAGTGAAGGAACCAAAGCCAGCAGTGCCAGCAGTGCTGAAGCTAAAAAGGAGCGTCGATTGCCGAGTAGAACCCAGCAAAGAATATAGGCGACTCGCACGAATCTTGTCTACATCAATGGCATGATACGATGTATGTGTATATATATATGTATATGTATACACATACCGATACCTATATATATACACACACACACGCCTCTCTCTCCATATATACTTACGTATATACACATACATACATTATACTAGTATGTATATAATACTGTATGTATACAAATTATATGCATAGAGTGTGTACATGTACGTATATGTATATATACATGGATATGTGCATATATATATATGTGCATATATATATATGTCTCCATATGTACATATGTGTGCCTCAGGCCTCCCGGAAAAAATGTATGGTATGGTATGGTAATGTAATGTAATGGTATGTAATGTAATGTATGTAATCTATGTAATGTATGTAATGTATTATTGTATGCAATATATGTTATGTTATGTTATGTATTGTATTGTTATGTTATGTATTGTTATGTAGTGTTATGTAATGTTATGTTATGTATTGTTATGTTATGTATTGTTATGCATGTATTGTTATGCATGTATTGTTATGTCATGTATTGTTATGTAAATATTGTTATGTATGTATTGTTATGTATGAATGTAATGTATGTATGAATGCAATGTAATGTAATGCAATGCAATGCAATGCAATGTAATGTAATGCAATGTAATGGTATGGTATGGTATGGCATGGTATGGTATGGTATGGTATGTATGTATTTATGTATGAATGAATGAATGAATGAATGAATGAATGTAGTGTAGGTAGTGTAGTGCAGTGCAGTGCGGTGTGGTGTGGCACAAACCAAAAGTGAAGGTCAAAACATACGTGGAACTTTCCAATACAAACAGGTGCATACTTCATGCATACGGGGGTGTCGCACTAAGATGGCACACCCGCTCTCAAGACCATTCAATCGGGGAAGATTATGACTATGCAAAAATGAAGGCAAGACCATAGACCATGCAAAATCGTAAAAGACACATTGGAGGACCCAAGAAAAAACCCATGGAAAATGGAGCGGCACAAACCAAAAGTGAAGGTCAAAACATACATGGAGCTTTCCAATTCAAGACAGGTGCATACTTCATGCATATGGAGGGGGGTGCTACACTAAGATGGCACACAGACAGGACACGGTGAGGGAATGAACGCCTCTTTCATGGCAGAAATGCATCTTTCCGTGTGTGCCATCTTATCGCAGCCCCCTATATGTATGTCTATATACTATATATATATATATATAATAAAAATACAATAGAGTATGTACAACCATTGCAATTTTTGATCTGTATAAGATCTGAATCAATCCGTGTCCATGTGGTCTGGGGCCCAATCCACCAGATAAAGAGAGGTTTGCAGGTCTGTCTTAATGTTGGGAACAGGAGCGCCAGAAGCGCCGGAGGAGGCCTGGTTCCATCAGCCGGTGACGAAAGGAAACACTCTTTTATTTGTCGTGCAGTCTGAAGGAGATCGTGGGTTCTAAAGCTGAGCCTGGCTTTGTTGGCAAACGCAGTTTTTTGATAACAGATGTGATTAGATAAAAAATCTTCCGTCAGGGGCCTTAAGGTTTTTTTGTCAGTTTTCATATTTCTGAGTGCCCTGCACTGGTTTCATCATGGGTAACCTTTTGCTCATTCTGTGCCTAGCGTTTTTTATTTTTCACAGAACGATGTTTGTGGTGGAGTTTCGCAGTGTGACATGCTTGCAGACTCATAGACTCGTCCTAGACAGTTGTGTCATTGGATGAAGTCAACGGAGCCAAACTGGTCGAACTCAGAGCCGAATTTGTTGCCATCCGATGGCCCGGCTGCCCGGCCCCTGGGTTCTTTTGCTCAGGCGCAGAAAAAGGCATTCGTCAGATCCCAAGATTGTAGGCCCATAGGCTGCTGTGCCCTGGAGATGCCCCGCAAGTTTCACCGTCACATCGCACACTGCATACTGCCAGATCTTAGAACAAAGGGTTTGAAACTAAGCCTGGTCTGAGTTTGGAGTCTGTTTTATATTCATTTCTATTCTATTTTTACCTCCTTGACTCCTTATCTTTTAGACTTAATGCAATGTATTATAACGCCTTTTGATTTCCCTTGTTTCCCTTGCTTGTCTTCTTTGACTCAGCTGCAAGCAAGGCGCTCCAGCAGTTCCCACAGCCGCCGCAGACGGAGGAGTCAAAGAACGAGTTTCGTACTTGAAGGGACTGGAAGTTCAAACTTTTCAGATGATTTCTCAGGATGATTTGTCTTCAAGATTTGTATTGCACACGTCACTTCTTTGAATTTCTGTTTCAAGATAAGTTTATTGTGAAAACTGAATGTGTTCTTAGCGGAACTGCTAGCTTCAAAAACCTTTGTGGCATCGCATCTTTGAGATCAAGATCAGTTGAGCCACAACAAGCCAGCTGTTCCTGTCCTCTTGTTGACCGCTGTCATTGGTAGAGTCATGCTGCCAGCACAGATACAAGGAAATGATAGCAGATAGAAAAAGAAGATCTAGATCAACATCCTAAAGCCACAGCAAACTGAGCCAATGAGCAAGCTGTGCACATTCAGGGTGTCCCTGCAGTGGCTTCTCCCAGGCTTTGTCCCTTTCTGAAAATGGCTTTCTGCAAGCTTGGCCGTAGTCCATGCCTGACGAGAGTAAGCAGGTTGAACTGAAGGAAGAGAGGCCTCTGTCGCAATATGTTGTGCTCAATGCACGAGGCACTCGCATTGTAGCTCGGACTCACTGCAATCCAAAACTGCAAGTACTAGACGTCGCCAGAGGATGCCGCTTGTATTTTCTTTTTTACTTGGTGTCAAAGAGCAGATGTGTGTGTGTATGTGTGTGTGTCTGTGCGTGTGAACAATCTGAAGATATGTCAAACTTCTAACCTGATGGAGTTTCGGTTCTCAATTCCAATTTCTGCCGTGGTTATTATTACATTTCAAATTTCCAGGGGAGTGGAGCAGGCTTGCAGAGCTCCACTTAACAAAGCTCTCTGCAGTGTCCTGAGGATATCACTGGAGACGTCCAGTGACGTACCTGCACAGTTGTGATCACCTGTTGTTCAGGGTCTGTTTCCATTTCACTTCAATTTCGTTCTTCGTTTCTGAAAATGGCATCCGGCCAAGCCATAAGCCGGCCAGTCGAATTTCATCAAATTTGCGTCAGCCAATTTGATTTCCTGGTACGAGTTGGCGCAACTCTCTGGCTATGGCGATGGTAACTTCTCAAGTGTTTTTGAACGTAAGATGCATTCCACAACACAATTCGCAATGACAGCTCTGAGCAAGAGTGTTACTCACGTCGGTTCGACAAAATGCCGTGAGCCCCTTGGGGAACCTGTCTAGGTAGGATGTTGGATCCTTCGACTTGATCTCTGAATTTACATTTTTCAGTTAATTCATCTAAATAAAGTGGAACCGTTGGCCTTTTTGAAGGTCTCACCTCATCGTTGTCGTTGTGTTGAACAACTGGCCGCTGTCTCGGGCGTCTATTGTGTTTTGAATGTCTGCATAGCTGGAAGCCACGGCAACCTTCTTTTTTTCCAACGATGCTCGAGAGCTTGTACTGTACCAGCAAGTGCAACATGAAGGAATTTCCAAGCAGGTTCATGACTTTAGGTGTGGTTTCCTTTCTCTTCATGGTCTCTGGTGAGGTTCAATTGTGCACCAATTCGAAGGGTTGAACAGTTAAGCCGCCCAGAGGATTGTGACTTGCAATTGGAGGGCCTTTGAGCCTGAACACGAACTTCTGCACTGGTTGATTGATGCATCGTACTGTTTGAACTGTTTTATTCATTTCGAACGTGACAATTTTGCTGCCGGCCATGTTTCCACTCTGTGGCCGTTTCGACCATGGATGAGCTAGTTGTGATCACCTGTTGTTCAGGGTCTGTTTCCATTTCACTTCAATTTCGTTCTTCGTTTCTGAAAATGGCATCCGGCCAAGCCATAAGGCGGCCAGTCGAATTTCAACAAATTTGCGTCAGCCAATTTGATTTCCTGGTACGAGTTGGCGCAACTCTCTGGCTATGGCGATGGTAACTTCTCAAGTGTTTTTGAACGTAAGATGCATTCCACAACACAATTCGCAATGACAGCTCTGAGCAAGAGTGTTACTCACGTCGGTTCGACAAAATGCCGTGAGCCCCTCGGGGAATACCTGTCTAGGTAGGATGTTGGATCCTTCGACTTGATCTCTGAATTTACATTTTTCAGTTAATTCATCTAAATAAAGTGGAACCGTTGGCCTTTTTGAAGGTCTCACCTCATCGTTGTCGTTGTGTCGAACAACTGGCCGCTGTCTCGGGCTTCTATTGTGTTTTGAATGTCTGCATAGCTGGAAGCCACGGCAACCTTCTTTTTTTTCCAACGATGCTCGAGAGCTTGTACTGTACCAGCAAGTGCAACATGAAGGAATTTCCAAGCAGGTTCATGACTTTAGGTGTGGTTTCCTTTCTCTTCATGGTCTCTGGTGAGGTTCAATTGTGCACCAATTCGAAGGGTTGAACACTTAAGCCGCCCAGAGGATTGTGACTTGCAATTGGAGGGCCTTTGAGCCTGAACACGAACTTCTGCACTGGTTGATTGATGCATCGTACTGTTTGAACTGTTTTATTCATTTCGAACCTGACAATTTTGCTGCCGGCCACGTTTCCACTCTGTGGCCGTTTCGACCATGGATGAGCTAGTTGTGATCACCTGTTGTTCAGGGTCTGTTTCCATTTCACTTCAATTTCGTTCTTCGTTTCTGAAAATGGCATCCGGCCAAGCCATAAGCCGGCCAGTCGAATGTCAACAAATTTGCGTCAGCCAATTTGATTTCCTGGTACGAGTTGGCGCAACTCTCTGGCTATGGCAATGGTAACTTCTTAATGTTTTCAGATCCCTTAAGCGACCCATTCCTGTCAGGACCCATTCCTGTCAGGTGTATATATATAATGGAAGTGTATTTGCACATAAGATGCATTCCACAACAAAATTCGCAATGACAGTTCTGAGCAAGTGTGTGTGTGTGTCACCTGTCTGTGTGTGTGTGAGCGCTTGGTGTCCAAATCCCCACACAGTGTAGCTGGATGTAATTGGTGTAGCACCAGCATGATGTTGCAACCCGAAAGCCTCCTGAGACAACGACGCCGACCACTCTGGGTATCTTGGCGCTTCCTGGTACTTTCTTTGGCTCTTTGGATTTAGAATCCGCCGCCTTTTGGATGAATTAGAGCATGCATCCGGCATGAGGTACAGACATGTACCGGCGACAGGGACCGCTGACCCAAAGCACCCACAATGATGTGTTCTCAAAGAGGATGTGATTGCTTCCACAGTGATTTTTTTCATCATTTCTCTTAAGGATATGGATGAACTATTTCTCGATCATGATCCTCAAGCGGTGGGCGAGATCTTAACTGTGACTTGAGCGGGCTGAGCACGCTGTTTTGCAATTTCTCGTCCAGGGAGTCCGGGAAATTGCAATTGCAATTGCAATGCGCGCAGATGTTGTCCAGACGAGTCCAGAGAGCTGGCTACCATACCATGCAGAGATCCCCAGGTTTTTTCCAACATGCGCTTCAGTACCACCAATGCGCTTGCAGCTATACGAGATGCATCACTGCGAAACTCGCTCCTTGATTTGCAGCTAGAGACAGCCAAAGCCAACAGATTTGTCAAAGATGACCCAAATAGCAGCTTCCAGGTGAGACAATTGCCAATTTATAAGGCTCCCTGAGTTGCCGCTGCTAGGCATTCAATGCGCCCATTGCTGCACTTTCTGGGTTTGGACTTGAGCTTAGAATTCGCTTTCCCGTGATTTGCATCAAGATATATCAATGCTTTGTTCATTTCGCAGTCTGTCGCCGGCATGTACTACCCACAAGACCCCCACCATGAAATCATGGAGGTTGGACAAATCACATGTCTACTTGCAGACTTTGTCACAGAATCTGTTGGGGGTAGCATGGGTAGCATTCTATAAAGAGGTCATTGCAAAGCACTTCGGCGCCTGGGATGGCGGTGACTGCAGCCAGAAGCCAACAACGACTCAATAGATCCCAGCAGATCCCAGCAGATCCCAACAGATCCCAACAGATCCCAACAGATTCAATGAATTCAATGTATTCAGAAATCGTTCCTGGCCTGCCAGACCCCAAGGAGTGGATGCTTGGTTTGCGGTTTCCGTCTCGTGTGCTTCCCAGAAGGAAAGTGTCCGTCCAGAATTTGAGAGGTCTTCAGAGTTTTGATTGAATAGTGAGGATATGTAATACAAGTTTTAAGGATTTATAAGGTACATGGATACAAAACTTTGACTCACAGTGCTCCTGAGCACCCAGGTTTTGATGATTTTGGACGTTGCGAAAGCACCTGCAAGGCGTGCACGAGTTGTGAAACTGCATAGAGAGTTGCCGTAAACAATTTTTGCATTCTTGACATTTCTTGACTCGTTCATAACATGCATTGTGCTGTTGTACTGCTTTCCAGACCCATTTCCAAGACAGGAGAGGTCCATCCGTGAATGCCAGCATGAGCATCCTGATGTTTTGCAGTACCTTGCAGCTTGGCACCTGCTATTTTTGCTTTGATTCAATGACAATTCACAAGACATGAGCCCCTGCAACGGCCACAGTTGCAATGTTGCAGGCGAACTTATGAGGCACTCAATGAGCATGAATGAGCATGAAATGTCTGACGGTTTTCCCTTTGTGCATTTTGTTTTTGACAGACAGGTGGAATCAGCTGGAAAGCCCTGCTGGTCTCATTTGCATCAGAGGCTTGGCGGAGTTTTGACTCTGGCCCGGAATGACCTGATTTGAAAGAAAGGTATTCCGGAGGCTTCGCGACAACAACCGCCCGCACCGGAGTGTTAGCTGTTAGCTCCAGAGTTCCAATAAATAAGACCACGTGTTCTATGTTGGCCCTTTGTAGGGCGCATGTTGAGAGTATGTTGGCCCTATGTTGGGCCGCATCGGGCCCATGTTGAGCCATGTTGGGCCCACGTTGCCTATTTTGTGCCCATGTTGGGCCATGTTGCGCCCAAGTTTGGCGACTAGCCAATTTCACGACCTTTTCAAAAACGTGGAACAGCCCACGATTCTAGAGCAAAAATGCTCCCCCCCAAGCTAAAGCTTAATAGCTATTGCAATTGCTTCCGGATCACGCGTGCCAAAAAGAAACGCTTCAGCACCTTCGGTGCGGGCGGATTTAGCCATTTGCATCTCATGTTTAAAGCTTTCCTGGAATCATGGTTTTCGCAAAGTGGGCAGGAAAAAACTATTATGAGTACCAACAGAAGAGAATCTATTGTGTGTGTTGTTTGGGTTTAGATGAACTGGGCTCACGATGGTCCTAAGGATTGCTCTGGTGGATGAGCAAGTAGAGCTGTTTGGCTTAGGAGATGAAGCCTTCCTGGTCGAGTGCCAGCGGTTGCAAGTTGTATCATATGTATTTGTGAAATTTTGTGAACACTGTGCTGTGATTTTAATGTTTCATGCAATTTCCAAGTGCATGGACAGAACATCCTCGAAGCCTCGCAACACATATCTCAAACACCCATGATGTGTCAGTAGCCGTTCCTTCACTGATGACGATTTGAACCTGTATTGACAGCCAATGAAACTCAGGCATGGTGGCTTTATTCCTCTTGGCGAAGTTAGACTGTTAGATCATCCGGCACTGGAAAGCTCCCAGTCCGCAAAAGATTTAGCGACTTTTGACAATTTTGACGAGCATTCAGGTATCATCATTCTCTATTCCATCCACAGGCTTGATAAGTTTATTTTTGCAGCGGTGCTTGGCATAACTGTTGGAGTTACATTGATATATATATATATACTGTATACCAGTAGTACCGCACAAGGCGGTGGCGGAAGTTTCAAAAATAGGAAACCTATAGGAGAGCTTGGTTGTTGTGAATCAGGGATGGCAGAGCGAAGCCACTGATGGACTGAAAGGTGCTTGACCTCTCTCACTCTTTCTATCTCTTTCTCTGACTATCTACCTACCTACCTATCTATTTTCTATGTATCTATCTATCTATCGATCTATCTATCTATCTATCTATCTCTCCCTCTCTTTCATCTAATTACCCTATCTATCTATCTATCTATCTACCTACCTACCTACCTACCTAATCTATCTATCTATCTATCTACCTATCTATCTATCTATCTCTATCTATCTATCTATCTATCTATCTATCTATCTATCTATCTATCTCTCTATCTATCTATCTATCTATCTATCTATATCTATCTATCTATCTATCTATCTATCTATCTATCTATCTCTATCTCTCTTTCATCTGTCTATCTGTCTAGCTGTCTACCTGTCTATCTATCTGTCTATCTATCTATCTGTCTATCTGTCTATCTGTCTATCTGTCTACCTGTCTACCTGTCTATCTGTGGTGCAGTGTCATTCAGTGTATTGTAGTGTAGTGTAATGTAGTGTAGTGTAGTGGAGTGTAGTGGAATGTAGTGTAGTGTAGTGTAATGTAGTGTAGTGTAATTTCATGTAGTGGAGTGTAGTTGTGTAGTCGTAGTTGTAGTTAAAGTGTAGTGGAGTGTAGTGTAGTGTATGTAATGTAGTGAAATGTAGTGTAATGTAGTGTAGTGTAGTGGAGTGTAGTGTAGTGTAGTGGAGTGTAGTGTAGGGTAATGTAGTGTAGTGTAGTGTAATTTAGTGTAGTGGAGTGTAGTTGTGTAGTTGTAGTTGTAGTGTTGTGGAGCGTAGTGTAGTGTAGTGTAATGTAGTGTAGTGGAGTGTAGTGTAATTTAATGTAGTGTAGTGTAGTGGAGCGTAGTGTAGTGTAATGTAGTGTAGTGAAATTTAATGTCGTGGAGTGTAGTGGAGTGTAGTCTAGTTGTGTAGTTGTAGTTGTAGTGTTGTGGAGTGTAGTGTAGTGTAATGTAGTGTAGTATGGTGGAGTTTGGTGTAATGTAACGTAGTGTAGTGTAGTGAAGCGAAGCGGCGAAGCGACATCTGAACCTCCAAAAGTGGTCCGAACCCCTAGTGTTTTGTACATTTTGACTTGGAAATGTGCTTCGCGCCACAACGGCGTGCACTTTTTCAACATCCGAACCTCCAAAAGTGGCGCGAACATGTAGTGTTTTGTACATTTTGACTTGGAAATGTGCTTCGCGCCACAACGGCGTGCACTTTTTCGACATCTTAACTTCCAAAAGTGGTCCAACACTGGTGTGTTTTGTACATTTTGACTTCCAAATGTGCTTCGCGCCACAACGGCGTGCACTTTTTCGACATCTCAACTGCCAAAAGTGGTTCGAAGCTGGTGTGTTTTGTACATTTTGACTTCGAAATGTGCTTCGAGCCACAACGGCGTGCACTTTTTCGACATCTCAACTTCCAAAAGTGGTTTGAGCATGGTGTGTTTTGTACATTTTGACTTCGAAATGTGCTTCGCGCCACAACGGCGTGCAAATTTTCATCTCTCATCTGGCCAGCTGGCTCCGCACCCGCCGCTTTAGCGAGCCTACTTTTCGACCCTCCGGAGCCTCAAATCATTGGAAAAACACAGTGTTTCGCGGCTTTCCTACCTTTTCGCGCATCTGCATCTTCTTTCTTCTGACTCTTTCTCTTCTGATCTTCTCTCTTCTAATCTTTCTCTTCTCTCTGCCTCTGCCCTGCTCTGCTTTTCATCTGCCCATATTGTCGGAAGTTTGACTTCTAAACTTCCTTCGATAATTATATTATCATGTTTGTTGTATATGTGTGTGTGTATATATATATATGGCCCAGCGTTTGGTGGTCCCCCCTCCCCCCGAGATGGTGATGGTCCCTATATGTAGATGTAAGTTACACACACACACATATATATATATGTACATATGCAAGAAGCATGTGTGTATATATATATATACACAGTACATGTGTGTGTGTGTATACATATGTAGTATGTGTATGTGCAAATGTATACGGTATGTATATGTATGTGTATCGCATATGTCTATGTATCCCTCCCCCCCTGTGGATGTGGTGGGGTGGGTGGGTGGGGGGGTGGGGGGGTAACCCACCTGGGGGGAGGGGGTGGGCCGTGAACACGAGACATGAGACCATATATATATATATATACACACGTAATATATTATAAGTTAAAATATGTACACGTGTACACACATTAAATTATGTGCGTATATATATATATAGTAATATGCACATAAGTGTAATTTAATATGTACAAGACAGAACCGACATAGTTTTGGCTCTTTCTGTACAGGTGAAAAGCAACGCTATTGGCCACATGCTCCTCAATCTCGCTTGGTGCTTGACCTTGGAGAGGGCAACGCTGTGTGGCCGACAGGCCCAGAGTTGCATTCTGTAGCCCTGCGCATGTGCTGCAAGTGCCAGGACTAGCGGTACTAGTCAATGATTCGCATGGTCCACATTCAAAGTGATACAGAACCTTCATTGAGCTCTTGGTGAATAAAAGAACTATCCTGGTCTATTCCCCTATGCAGGTTTCTCATTCAACTTCTACATGCCGGATTCGCACATTGCTCAGGAGGCCCTTGCCTTGCATACTTGACCTGAACAGTTTTGCATATTTTTGTTCTGAAGGCTCTCAGTGCTTTTCAGGATGTCCGTGCTGGCCTGTCTACTTGCCGGCAAAACCGCAGTGTCTCCTTGCCTTAAAACTCAGTCTTTCACTATCCTCCAATTTGCTTTGCGCAGGAGGTGGTGATGACGCTGGCCCTCCAGCTCGAGGGTGTTTCCGAGTTTCAAGAAAAGATCCAGTTCTTGGCAACCGCCTGTTGCCCTGCAGCAATCAAAAGTTCTGGTGCCCTGATGACCCTCGAGATTCTGTTGGCATTTGTTGGCTATGTTTATGTTTGAATGTCCAAGTGCATTGCCGCATTGCCCTGATACTTGGGGCATCTTGTGCTTTTGTTTCTTCTCTTTTTTCTATGAAACAGCACTTCCTTGTTTGCGCTTAACTAAGACTTCGATCTTCGGGGAAGCAATCCAGAGCCTTGCTTGCACTTGGGCCTGCGATTGTTCGGAGCGTGGACACATGTGATGAATGCTCTTGTTTCAGCTTGCAACATGTGCAATTTCGGGTATGTAGAACCTATAAAGATGCATAGACAGACTTTGAAGAGGTTTGGAGTGATCCAGTGAAGTGTTTTCGTCATTTTCACCTTTGTCCTACTAGGGCCACCGCCATGCAGCGTTTGCCCACTGCAACTATTCGGTGCATTTGCCGCTTACACCACAGCGCCGTGGTGCCTTCCGCATGTTGCGTCTCAGCGCCACAACACAGGACGGCTGAAAGGCTGTTCGTCAGGCTGTTCGTCAGGCGGTTTTTCAGGCTGCTTGTCGTGGTTGTCGGGCTGAGCTGAAAAGGCCCTTTGGAATCCCTTTGGGATGTTTGATCTTTTTCCATCTTTTTCCTATTCTGCAGGACAAGCGGGTGGGGTGCTTGTCACTTCGAATTTACGGCCGCTGGACTCAATGCCACCATTTGATGCAGCTGCTGTCAGCTGCGGCCTTCTCAGGGCAGTTCAAACTTCCAAGCTTTGTTCAAAGTCCTTGCCACGCTGAGGTGATCTCCTGCAGGATATCCCCAAAGAGCTTATAACCTACCAGAGAGAGTCACATATGTTCAGTCCCGAGTACAACAAGTACGAACGGGTTGGCAAAGGCAAAACTCCATATCACGGCCGCTTTGACATGTACTCTCAGCAATCTTTAACAGACTTGCAGTGACTTGTGAAGAATCCAAAGCGGCAAAGCGTGCTCCTGTTTTACCACATATTTGACGGTCACTTGCTTTCATTTGCGCACAACTGTTGGACCCAGGAAGTGCTGGTTTCTACCAGGAGTGGATCTAAGATGGATCATGAGTTACCTGGTCATTCCTGGTCATTCCTGGTCTCTATCCACGGATTCCACAACTGTGGAGCAGCTTATTTGGTGCAGCGATGCGCAGCCTAGCTCCCGTCGATGAGTTTCTCCAAGAGCAGGCAGCATGTCTGAGCGTGGTGGATGCCAAGAACAGGGGGCCTGTACAGCTGCGCAAAAAGTCTAGCTGCCATTCGAAGGCTCAGCCTCATTTAATGACTGCATCCAACTTGCAGACATTTTCAAGCAGCTTGAGTGGGACAACTCCACAGAGCTGCTCTTGCTTGGTACAGTGCAGAATCCTTCATTGATGCGCGACGAACCATTGCGGTGGCTGTTGGCCTCCATAATCAAGGGCTACTACCAGAGGAGCTTGCACAGCTGCAAAGGGTCCTGGCTCGAGGTGCATTGGGTCAAGTGAGTATGAAAAAGTGTCTAAGAGAGTCTTCCCAAGAAGATCCAAAAAGCCTTTTGCGGAAGAGAATGTGTGGAGAATGTGTCACACTGTGTCACACTGTGCGTCGCAATTCGGCAATCCTGGGAAGGAGTCGAGGAAGTCGAGGAAGTCGAGGTGCGCAACATTCGCAAACGAAAAGCTTCGCTTAGGAAATCAAATTGAAATCAGATTGAAAATATGTTCGGAACTGTTCTTCGACTGGAAAATATTCTCGCTGCCTTTTTCAGATTCTCCCGACCTGGTGGCAGGTAGCCAGAGTTCTGAAAGGCCTGCTCCTTTTGTTTTGCACACGGTCTTGCAAAGCTGCCACACGAAGTTTGTGCACAGTGACTGTGCGAAGTTTTTGCCATGCAGCTGACCTCCGTCTGGCAGTTTGCCTTGGTAGGTCTGCGATGGATCACCGACCACTTGTCGAGCGTGTAAAGGTGGGGAAAACACAGAAGGATTCTTTTGATTTTATCATTTTTGTCTATTTTTGTCCTGGAGGATTCCTCAAGCTAGAAAGACCCACCTAAAAGAACTTAGCTTGTCTGACACCTCACCTTGCTTGTGCTTGTTACAAGTGCGTTGCCAGGGTGGAGTGAAACTTTTTGTTGGACGTTTGCCCGTGGAGGCCGTTGTGCATGATGAGAGTTTAACGATGTTTAAGGTCATAAACATCATAAACATGTGACATTTGAGAACTCCTCTTTGTTATGCGTGCAATGTGCAAGCTGGTGTTTTTTGCGACTTCCCAAGCTGCAGCGAACCACTTGCCAGACCACGACGGACCTCCTGTCTCGGGCCTTTGAAGATTACGGGGAGGTCTTAGAGGCTCAGTCAAGGGAAGTTATATAAGAAATCCAGGGCCTGAAACGTTTGCTTTCAAAGCACAGAACACAGACAAGAACATACAGAAGACATCAAAAGACACGAGAAAACATGACAACACACAGAACTGAAGTCGGACTACTTGTCAGTTCCGTGACTTTGATTTCCCCAACTACTCGCAGGTGTTTCTGATTGATGGCCGTGGTGCATCTGGAGCACGTTGTGCCTTTGTGCGCCTTGCACATTTGAAGGCCGAGAGTTATCGGAGTTGAGCGCCAACAAGTTTTTGATTCATGCAGTTTCTTCAGCCATTCTTGGTCTGAACAGAAGCAGCCTTTTCCGAAAGGATGCTGAACGTGCCATTGAAGAGATGCACGAGAAGCGAGTTTTGGCGAAAGTCTAAGTTTGCAAGTTGTGAGTTTCCACTGTGCAGTTTCTCCATTGCATTTCTTTGTGTTGCTTTGTACATTACATATCATTACATTATTTTACTGCTTTGGTGCTGCCTGCAATAGCTCAGATACACGAGCGAGCAGAGCTAGGTCCAATTCAGGCGCACGAGAATGCTATATATTTGGCAAAGTCAGTTGCACAAATGCGCATGTCACATCATGTCTCAGGTCAGGGAATTTCAAGGAACTTGTGTTAGCAGCAAGCCAAGTAATAGTGACTGGTGTTCAAGTTTGCCGGGTCAATGCAGGTGGCCTTTGCAAAAGGAGAAGCGACCCGCATGGGTTTGGATGCCTCAAAGGAGCAACTGCCAGCACGGTGGCAGGCAAGGCATGTAGCAAGGCATGTAGCAAGGCATGTAGCAAGGCATGTAGCAAGGCAGCTCTGACTTGCTGCACCAATGCTTTGAGCCAACAGCTGCCATGTTTGATGCTGTTGCAGGTGCCCATTACAGCCGGCGCACCCATCCCTGCAGCAGGGCCGGTTGAGCCTGAAAGCTTGTCAAAAGAGGCTCGGGTGCCGACTAGCTTCATCACTAGTGGTAGCTGCCAAAATTGCGGAAGCACCAACATGTGTGGGGGAAGAGCACCAACTTTGTTTTTTCACCAAAAAGGGTGGACAGGACAGATTTCCTGTGAACCAAAACAATGCGTGAATTTGCGTAGCTTACATTGGCTTACATGTGTATAAAGCCTGAAAGAAGCCTCGCCTTTCCCCCAAGTTTCATCCAGAACATCGGCAACCGCATGGATCCTACTCATCCTCGGCCTTTCGATACCTTGAGCGGGATCAGTTTTGGCTGTGAAACACCCCACAACCAGAACCTCCGTTCGGATCGTGCCAGGCTTTGGTGAGTCTTATCAAGGAGGGCCAGGAGCTGAGACGAAGAGTATGAAATTCTGAAAGGACACAATCGACAGATATCTGCAGAACAATTCAATATTTTCAATATAATTCTAGGATATTCATGATATTCTAGGCATGTTGAATTTCACACGAATCGAATCCGGCGGAGTGTGACAACCCGTCGGCTTTACATGACACCTTTCAGGCCAACGGTCAGGTGGGCAGCCTTTCAAGCAACAATGGCGTCAGCCTGAGAAGGGGAGGGGATTTGAAACCTGTGTTGATGGATGAGCTTGTTTAGACTTGGCCACCAAGTCTGTTCCATGAGGTCTCAAAATCAGAGGAACACTTGTCGTAAGAGACATGTTGTAGCAAGTGTGTCAAGTGTGTCAAGTGTGTCAAGTGCGAACAAAAAGTCGGACGGGTGGAAGGGAACGGTGTTGGTGTCGATGTCGTTGTGGTTGTGGTTGTTGGTAGCAAGACGTGCTGATGTTTTTTGTCGCACTCGACGTGCCAAGCGTTGTGCCAGGTGGAGCTATTGCGACCAAGGGCGAGGTGGTGCCCCAGCCTCAATGGAGACCACGAGCAGACGGGCATCTTGTCGCTACAGTCTGTAGGTTTTCTTTTTCCCTGCATCATTCTGTGATCTAAAGATTGTTTAGTTGCAAAATGTTTACATCAAAGCTCAGGGCTTCATGATCTTCACGATCTTCACGGCTCAACAACTTTCAACAACTTTAAACAACTACCTCAAGAGACTGCTTCGAACACGGAACACATCAACACATCATAGCACATCACACCAGCGAGGTGGCTGATTATGACCTGAAGCGGCATCCGGAGAAGTCTCTTCGGCCAAGAGCCTATGACAAGCGTCAATCACACAGCTTTCGAAGAAACCTTATGACAATTCAAACAACGACGTGATCAGATATATATATATATAATATATAATATATATATAATATATATATAATATATATATATATAGATAGATAGTGGCTGAAAGGTAGACACATACGGAAACATATGAAAAAGTGACATTACACAAAATTGTGCAATGGATATGCATCATACAGTCAAAAACGATTCCGCGTGATGCTCTAGAATCTAGAGATGCCAATTGCCGCGCGGCACTCGACGTCTTCAGCTGTGCAAGTCTACTGCTTAAGGCAGTTTTTTGCTGCCTGTCAGGCAGGCGAGCCTGCAGCTTAAAGATCGTTGTGAGTCATGGTTTCACTGTGCTTCTTCCTCTATCTGTATTCATAGTATATATATTCAATATATCGTATATATATGACAAGTAGATACTACAGATATGTATATATGTAAATATATATATATATGTATTATATAACATAAATAAAATATGATATGCATAGTATAAAATATAAGATACCATGATCAAAATATAATATAGATGATATAATATTTCATTTTCCATATTTCTTAAAATACAGTATATAATTGAATACCCAATATAACATATCATAGAATATTTCTAGTAATACATAATACAATGTAAGATAAAGTATAAAATATATTATGTAGTACACCATAAACAATATTATATGATGTAATTGTCTATCAAATTGTCTATAACATATAATATTTACTATAGCTATAATATACATTTACATTTCATCTGAAATTTGAAATATACTGTATAATATATAATATATAATACAAAATATATAACATAGAATGTAGACTATAGAATATAGAATGTAAACTGTAATATGATAAATATAATAAAATATCAAAACGTAACGTAATATAGTATAACATATGATATTATATGTGATGTAATATGATATAAAATATCCTATATAAAATATCGAACCAAGTATATCAAATACAAAGTATAAATATGATATATGATTATATATTTAATAATATATCAAATATAGTACATTCTATATCAGTATATATATATATGATATAGAATATATATATATACACATAATATAATATATAATTTATATAGTATATACTATATATGATATGTGATATATGATGTTCACTATACACTATACAATATATAATTTACAATATATTTTCTGCAATATATGTAAACTATTATACACTATTTTGAATATAGTATTTAATATATTTCTATTTGTACACTACTTATATAATATGTAGATATAATATATAATGTAAAATATTTTTACACATAACAAATAATATATACTCTATGATATATTATCTTTGTTTTAGTATAAGTCATGTATAATATTTGGTGCACGATATATGAGAAAATATAACGTATATAATGTTTAATAATGTATATATCCACATATCATATACACTATATAATGTACAAGATTCAAAATTTAGTGTGTGTATATATAGTTGATATATAATATATATTATATATAACATATACTATACTGTACATTATTTAATATGTACAGTAATATATAATATTAAGAATATGATGTATAATATATGATGTATAATATATGATTTATGATATATTATATAATAGAAAATAGTTGATATATGATATGTGATATACACTATATGATATATGATAATATCTACTAGATAATATGCAATATTAACATAAAATAATAAAATATAAAGAGATATAGTATATATATATAATTGCAAAATACACTATATGTATATATATATACAGTATACACCATACAATGTATATAAAATAATATATATAATGCAATATTAAATAAATAAGATATAGTTTGACATATATGATATATAATATTTAAAAATGATATAGACTATATAGCACAAACTTTGTTATTTATCAAACAACATATATCACGAGTCACATTATCATATATACGATAATATATATATTTATTATCTAGCATATACTGTAATATTTAATATATACTATATAACACAAGAATAATATATGATATATTGTATATATCATATCTAGAATGTAAAATATATTGTCTAACATATTGGATATGATATATAATATATAATATATATTTTCTAATTATATATAACATAGAATTTCTTATATATAATATACAATATATAAGATGTAATATATAGTATATATATATATATATTTTAAAATAACATACAACATATAATATATAATACATAGCATATAATATTGTAATTGTTTAGTAATTCTATTTTATATTAATGTATTTCTTGTCGTGTTTCTTTGTTTTTGGCCCCGGTTTGGCTGCCGTGTGGTCCTTGCGTCGTCTCAATGTAACGTAACATGATGTAATGTAATATCTAGTCTAGTATAGCACTTTATGATATGATATGATCTAATATACTTCACACATGTTCATTCACATATGTTATACACACTTCATTGATTTGTTTATTTATTTTACTTGCCCAAGGTGGGGAGCAAAACCGTGGTTCCGTAGAGCTGTGAATTGGGCCACCATGGGAGGCAGGGGTGCATAGCACGACCCTTTGACATGGCTCGTGTCATGCGAAGTTAGCGATGTCCCATCAGTCTCAAACAGTCTCATGTTTTATCACTCTACATGTTGTTCAGAAAATAACATTCTATCATTTCAATGATTTTCAAAATGTATTTACCATGTCATCAGTGTCATTTTGTTCGCGTCAGGCAAACGTTCACGAGGTGTCTGCGCGTTTTAAGGGTTTCAGTCATTTGCATGTGCTAAACAAAGCCTGGACAGGGGGCTCAAAACGATATTTCTCTGAACAAACTGCCAGGTCGCCGTCGACGTGGGAAACTTAAACTCATTGCTCCTTTCTATGTCCTTTTTGCTTATTTAGTTTTTTCTAGATATTATATAGCAATGTACAGCATGTATAGCTGTCTCATTGCGTTCCCCATTGCGCAGCCGACCTGAAATGCTCTTGTGAGACCTAGGTTCAAGTAGCTCGAGCAGCCGAAGCAACTTGTGCCTGTTACCACTGAGCCGTGCGGCTCTGCTTTGTGCCTTTTGATTTCAACACCGACACCCAGTCTTGCAGACTTGATAGATCTCTGGAGGTCTCTGTAGATCTCTGTAGTATGCACTTCTACAAAGCATTTAGCGTGCTTCTCCCATTTTCTGCCTCAGCACACTGTCTTTCGCAAGACCTTTTTGTTGTTTCTCTCCGTGCTTTGCCCCACAGCTAGTCTCAGCCAACCCCAGCCAACCTCAACTTATCAATTCTCAAATTGCTCAGGCAGCGACAGCAGCCGGAAGAGAAGGAGCCGCAGCGTCTCCAGGTCTCTTTGACGCAACTCAGAAACTTAAACCCAAGCAGCGCGTCCAAGCATATCAGGCAGATTAATATGATCTTTCCTGAAGGCAGCTGAACCAGCAAGTTGTATGTTTGTATATCTCGCTTCAGAAAGAAAGAACATGATCTCTTTTGCTGCCTGTTCTGCTTGAGGTCTGGGCGAACCCGAGGCCATTTCTCGAACTTGTCCTTTCTCTAGCAAATTTGGCAGAACAGGGATTGGCAGTGTCACTTGATACAATGAACACACTTTAGTTCCGGAAAGTATTCCTGCACCAGAAGCAAAACTAGAGATGTGCAGGAGACACTGAAGTGGCAAATATTCCGCATGCAAGTAACTGCTTCTACCTAGATGTGTGTTGATATTTGTGCTGCCTTTGGCAGTCCACCAAGAATAACAAGATTGTGCAAGATGACATTACTTTCGTCTTCAACATGTTCAATACAAGTTCTGCCTGATCAACCAGAGTCCTTCAACAAGACATGATGAGAGGCTTAGGTCTTTCTTCAATTGTTGCTGACTGTCATTCTGTTTATTCATTGTTCAGATTGTGCAGGTGAGTCCAAGGCGTAGTAAGCTCAATCGTTCCAATCGTTCCAATCCTTCGAACTCGTGAACAGCGCACACAGCGCACACAGAGCACTGAGTGGTATTGGGTGACTCTGGGTGACCTACTTCGTACCAAGGTCCCGTCTAGATGCCACGCAGGCACACCGGTGTCATAGACGTTTTGTTTCTTCCCTAGGCCCTAGGCGCTTTGTTTCTTTATAACCTTTACACATCTTTCTTTGTTGTGGTTTCTTAAATTGTATTTTCGTTTATGTTCGTTACTTTTCTCCATTTTTTTTCTTGCAATCTTCAGATTGTCTTTTGGAATGCTGTCCGTGTTGCAATCTTGGTGCGTTCTCATGTGTTTTCTATTGTTTTCTATACCTTTCAGTCCCCAGGTTGCTGCGGCTGCTTGGAATGGAAAACAGCGGCCCTGTGCGAGGCCATTGGCTCCAGATCTGGCGTGGCTGCTGATCCTCCACCGCCTCCAGCCGAGGCTGGAACAAAGCCCTTTCCACAGAACCAAATCTAGCGATATCTATCACGTACGCAAACATAATCTATACAATCTATACAATAATGATGAATTATATCTACGTATATCTATATCCATATCTATATCTATATATGTCATTATATGTCTATATCCATATCTGTATCTATATGTACATATTATTATACAATAAGGACGCATACATACACATATTTACACTTATGTTCTCCTCAATAGCTTATTCTAATGATTTTTAAACTTGAAAAAAACGCAGAAAAAAGGAAAACAAATGGACAATCAAAAAGCAAAACTTCAGACCCGAAAAAACCGGAAGCAAAATAAATGGAGAAAAAAAAGAAAGTCAAAAAAGGGAAAAACATGGAAAACATGGACTTGTCCATTTGCATTTTTCTTGCATTTATTTTGCCTTTTGGATTTGCTTTTTTGTTGCTTTTATTTTACATGTTTTTTTCCAGGCAAACAGCAAAATAGATGCAAAATAAAAGCAAATCGAGAAAGCAAAATAAATGCAACAAAATGCAAATGGACAAGTCCATTTTTTTCCCATGTTTTTTCCCTTTTTAACTTTCCTTTTTTTGCTCCCTGTTTTTCCCCTTTAATTTTGCTTTTGTGTTTTTTTGGATTTTGCTGATTTGCTTTTTGCTTTTTTCCATTTTTTTCATTTGTCTCGTTTTTTTTCAAGTTTGCCCACACAATTTCAAGTTTCTTTCCCACTGCGGTCTAACTTTGGTTTGAGATGGCCAGGAACCTCCACCAGAGCCTGACTCACATCCACCACCAAAGGACATCGGGGCGTCTGCATTGAAACCGGATTGTCCAGCCTTTCAGAACTGATCTACTTCTGACATTTCTTGACATTTCTTGTGATATTCATGATCTTCAACATTTGCCAAAGCGCTTTGCAAGGCTAGGCTTCTGTCATCTGCAGCGGAACGGGACACGGAGTTGGAGTCTTGCGCTTAGCTGTGAAACATGAAGAAAAGGAACTATGCTTCTCTTCGTTTCAGGTGAAACTGAAACAGAATAAAGATGAACAACGCATAATTCCTGCAAGTGACTTTCAGTCATGGGCCATTGCCAGCAGGGACTTTCTCGCAAAGAATCGTATCTCTCCAGCGACGTCTCGCATGCCTGTTTCATTGGTAATATGGGAGATTGCTAAGTCCATCAACAAAAGTGGGACAGATTGAAAGGGATATTCGGGTTAGGACCATACGATGATACAACTTCAACGATGGTGAATGCGTGTCATCATGGCGACGTTGTTTAGCACGGACGGCCAGGTCTTTCCTCATGTTGAAGTTGACTCGAGATCAGGCAGCTGCAATCTAGAGGGATTTGCCTTGGCCTAGGGCCTAGGGCTTGTCGAAAAGTTCTCAAAAAAGCCCGTGTTGTCCGTATTGTGGTGAGAACTTTTAACCGGGGCTTTTGTGTCTGGTTTCTGATTGGAGGCGTCTTCGGTGATGTCCAGCGTATCTGAAGCCTTGGACAAGACAGGGGCTTCTGGCCTCGCAAGGTCGGTGTAGCAAGAGCAGATTTGATGTTCAAAGAGAGAGAAACACATAGAAACACCATGGTCAGCTATAGTCTCCAGAATGGCTTTTGTGGTGGTCGTTGCTCATCAAGTAAAACAAAGATATAGTGGTGTAATCCGATACACTCTTGGGAGAACCTGACTAGGTCAGGCCGTTCTGCTGCGGAGTCTTTAGTGCTCCAAAAGCTCAAGGTGGGTCCCTTCAACTACCGGTGCTGTCCATATTCAATGTTCTTCTTGTGCAATAGCTGTAGGCAGCAATAACGCTGGGATGCAAGAAAGGATTCAACTTGCCCTTTTGGGTTCTTTCCATTTGTCTGATAGAAAACTCAATTGGCAAGAATATATACTGTATATATATATATTATATACTGTATATATATATATTATATGCGTATATATATATATATATATGTATGTATGTATGTATATATATATATACATTGAGGCCGCTATGCGGGTATCACTTTTCCACCTGCGGACGAAGACGAGTTCCGAAGACGAATTCCCGAAGACGAATTGCGCCCCGAAGAAAGACGAATTCCCCCCCGAAGACAAATTGCAAAGACGAATTTCCCGAAGACGAATTGCGCCCCGAAGACGAATTCCCCCCCCGAAGACGAATTCCGAAGACGAATCCCACGAAGACGAATCGCGCGCCCCGAAGACGAATTTCCCCCCCGAAGACGAACTCCGAAGACAAATCCCCCGAAGACGACTTGCGCCCCGAAGACGAATTCCCCCCGATGAAGAATTCCGAAGACGAATTCCCCGAAGACGAATGGCGCCCCGAAGACGAATTTCCCCCCCGAAGACGAATTGCGAAGACGAATTACCCGAAGACGAATTGCTCTGAAGACGAATTCCCACCGAAGGAAGAGGTTTAAATGAACAGGATGGAAGTGTTGAAACGATGGGGAGGAAGTAATGGACGGAAGAGAAGAGTTGAAGCGAAAGGCACGCTGTATATAGGGAACGGAAGGGAAGAGTTGAAAGGAAAGGGAAGAAGTAACGAACGGGATGAAAAAGAGTTGAAACGAAAGGAAGGAAGTAACGAATGGAAGGGAAGAGGTGCAACGAAAAGACGGACGCAATGAAATGGACCGGTTGTCAGGAAAGGAAGGTAAGGAAGAGCAAGACGAACAGGAAAGAAGAGTTGAAGCGAAAGAAAGGAGGTAACGGAGTGAACGGCTTGAAACGAAAGGAAGAGGTAAACGAACGGGTTGGAAACATTGAAACGAAAGGAATGGAAGCAACGAAATGAACGCATTGAAATGAAAGGAAGGGGTAAATGAACAGGATGGAAGCCTTGAAACGATGGGAAGGAAGTAACGAAGGGAAGGGAAGAGTTTAAAACGAAAGGAACGAGGTATAGGGGACAGAAGCGAAGAGTTGAAACGAAAGGGAAGGAAGTAAGGAACCGGATTCAAAAGAGTTGAAACGAAAGGAAAGAAGTAACGAATCGAAGGGTAGAGTTGCAACGAAAGGACGGACGTGATGAAATGCACACGCTGAAAGGAAAGGAGGTAAACGAAGGGGATGTAAGACTATAGAAGACTAAAGGAAAGAAGTATAACGAAATGAACGGCTCGAAACGAAAGGAAGGTAAACGAACCAGATGTAAGAATTGACAAAGGAAGGAGATAACGAAATGAACGACTTGGAAAGAAAGAGGTAAACGAACCGGATGTAAGACATAAAAAGGGAAGGAAATAGCGAAATGAACGCATTGACATGAAAGGAAGAGGTAAATGAACAGGATGGAAGCGTTGAAACGATTGGGAGGAAGTAACGAACGGAAGGGACGAGCTAAAACGACTTAAAACGGAAGGCACGCCGTATATGGAACGGAAGGGAAGAGTTGAAAGGAAAGGAAAGAAGTAGCGAACGGGATTACAAAGAGTTGAAACGAAAGGAAGGAAGTAACGAATGGAAGGGAAGAGTTGCAACGAAAAGACGGACGCAATGAAATGGTCGAGTTGAAAGGAAAGGAAGAGCAGGAAGAACAGGACAGAAGATTTGAGCGAAAAGACGGACCTAATGAAATGAACGCCTTTAAATGAAAGGAAGAGGTGAATAAATAAGATAAACAATGGGGAGGAAGTAACGAACGGAGCAGAAGTTAATACGAAAGGAGCGACGTAGGGAACAGAAGAAACGAAAGGGAAGAGTAACGATCGAAATGCTTTGGATGCTATAGCCTCCGGGCTTGCTCTTTGAGATTTTGAAAATTAGCTCGCGTCATGTGATGCACTGTAACGCAATGCAATACGATTCAATTTGGTGCAATGCAACATAATAAGTCATCATGCATGCCCAGATGGTTGTATGGATGTATGGACACAAGGACCATGTTGAATTGCATTACAACACGCTGCGATCCACTTCGTGCATGTCGTGATTTGACTGATGTCATGCTCAATGTGTGACAGTTGGTGAACAGAAATAATCCGACCTATCAGGGCTTGGGTGTTCGTGCACAATCTGGTGGCTCCTGGACAAGCACAGAGCGTACAGCTTCACCTGTTCCTCCTGTGTGGACCCACAGTTTCATTTCCTCTGACAAAGCAGATTCTTGGGTAGATGAGTTGATATGGAATGTAAGTCTGTTGAGTTTGCACATCATTTCGTGAGAAGATTTTTCTTTTATGAACGTTGCAAGATGTTTCAAGATGTTTCAAATTTCACCATAAGGCTGCTGACCGCATCAAGAAGGCTGAGGCCGAGGCAGGCACACGAGAAAGAGAAGGCCTGGAAACCTGGCGATGTCAATGAAACAACGGAAACGTAGGGAACGAAGACAAGACTTGGTCCATGTGACTTTTAAATTCTATCCAAATCATTCTACATTCTAAATCTGACTAAATCTAAGTAAAATCTAAGATCAACTATGCAACTGGACAACGCACATTGTTCTACCGCACTGAGGCACGCTTGCTCTGGGCCTAGACCTTCCAAGCGTAGATGGTTTGCTAGGCGGGGTCCCGGTTCTTGATCAGCTAAACAAATAGGGAGACTTTGACTCAGAATACCCCGAAAATGCATCAAATTGCTCTCAAACCGTGTCAAGCCAAGTGGTTTTCCTAGCTGCGAGGTCTTGTTGATCTTGAGATCGATGTAGAGGCCAGGATTGCCCTTCCAGAATCTTGAGACGCGTCTTGACAAACCTCACAGCTAACTTCTGAGAGCTGCGTGAGAGGGCAGATGTTGTAAGGATAACGATGGCAAAGAGGAAGACTCTGCAGCAGACTCTGCTCATGGAGCAAACCACAGTGCACACACAGAGGTGAGGGTTTGCAGGGATGAGCATTGTGGGCACTGGAGTCAATTTGAGGTTAGATCGGTTAGATGTTAAGATGCCTGGAAAACGTATGACAACTGCCTCGAGCCAACATATTTAGCAAAGTCAGATATTCAGCAACGTTTCTTGGCAGATGTTTACTTGAAGAAAACTTGGGCAGACTGTTACTGCAGCTTTTTAATCCTTTGCGTAAGGAGCAAAAGGAAATACATGACATCAAGGATAGTGCCAGAGGCGCTGATACGGTGATGCTTTGGGGCCTTGAGGCCTTGAGTGATCTCATTGTCTGTGCCTGACAATCCCTGACATACCTTGTGTAATCCTTGTGTAATAGCTTGACAATCTTTGTTGATTCAACCGAATTCAACCAATGATGCAGGAGAATCTGTGCCAGAACAGCCTCAAGAGGCAGCATGAGTCATGTTTCACTCTGTTGCAATCAATATCAGCAATACATAATTCAGAGTGATTTGGTTGCTATATGAACATGTCTTTACGCTTTAGCCTTGGTACCTCAAGATATTGCAAAACGACAAAGGACTGACTGACACAATTGGGATTTGTTTCATTGCAAGTTGGACACGCCTTTTTAGAAGGCTGATGCAAAGATGACACCAAGCTCTGCTCGCGGGCTGCTCAATGACTTTCTCTGTTTCTGTAAATGACTGCCACATACTGTCACGCTTAGAGGGACACAGCAAGCTTCAGTGCGCACAAATGGTGTACATCAAATTCGTGGACACCATACTTGTATGTATATATATATATACACACTGTAATTATATAGATATTGATATTGATGTAGACACCTACATTGAAGGTCAATATACGTGCAATTTGCGCAAATACCTCTTGGTATGAGGCAAGAAGCTAGGAGGACCTCCAGGTTGCCAGGCTAGGGTCGGATGGATATGTTTTCAGGAGAGGCAGTTAAAGCACGCAACATTGGTGTAGGACCGTAGGAGTAAATTGTTTATATCCTTTCCTGTAGTATGACAATCACTCTTCATCTAATCTACTTACAAGCTGCTAATTTAGCAAAGCAATGCTTAAAGTATCAATGAAGACAAAGTACCGTAGAGTGTGCGTGTTAGAGTGCGCAAACTGGCAGGTGTTTGTGAAGAACCTGGACAAAGCAACGGGCGAGCCAGAATTGCGGGATCTCTTCAGCAAGCGCTCGACTCAACTTGACTCACGTCCACCCCTGTCTAACCGGCCAATAGCATCCAGTCGCAACACGTAGTTCTGAATTCTTTCAATGCAACAGGCTCTATCGATTTGGACCGGCACTGTGACTGCAAGGCATGGCACCGTCCATGATGTGGAGATGGCCACTGAGGAAGGAACCAGTGAACTACTCAATTCAGCTGCTTTTGAATTATTGGCTCTCTTTTTGCTACTTGCATTTGATTGTATTTGTAAGTTGTAACATGGTGGATTTATGTGGCTTTAGAATTCACATGTTGCTCTCTCCAAGGTGTCACCAAAGGCTTCGCAATTGTGCTGATGTCCAGCAAGAAAGAGGCTTTACAGCGTGTCATTCTAGGGTTTGCACCGCTGGCAGACTGCCATACTCCAAATCTGCAAACGTTTTTGCGACGTTTTGCAAGGCAAAACAGTGTGTGAAAGCATTGAATTTCACAAAACCGCCTGGAGCTGAGTCGCATCGTTGAATCATCGTCAATACACAAATTTAATGCATACTTGGAAGCGTGTGAATCTTCGTTGGTCTCCCATCTCTCTCTCTGTCTCTTTCTCTTGATTTGGTTTGCTGTTTTGGTTCTTCCTAGGTGGGGCAGAGCCTTGATTGTCGAGCGGGAGGAAGGCATACAGGCAAACGCCCAGCTTGTTGCAGGGCAAGAGCTCAAGAGTGGCTGCAGTCGATTGTTGCTGAATTGTTAAATTATTTTTGAGAGTTCTTTTCACACACTCTTCAAACACTTTGAATGAGAATTGAATCAGGACGCGAGCTGAAGATTCTTTAGACTCCAACTTTGTTTTGTCCATTCAGCGCTTGCTAAGAGTGGCAGGCTTCTCCATCAAGAAGTCCAAGCCCGCAAAAGAAAGCCCCTGAGGCCATTTGACTGAAGATCTCACGTGTTGAACCTGCTTCTTTTGGCAATGATTTGTTTGTTGATTTTACATTTATCCCATTTGCTATCTCTGGTTCCCCACTTGCAGGAAACAAAGCCCACTGAGAAGACTGAAGAGGACTAGCTTGCGTTTAAATGAGTAGATTGGCTCAGATAAGCCATAGTGAAGCCCTTGTCAACTGGTTCGAGAGATGCTTCTGAGAGGTCACGGTTGTGTCAAGCCAATGCATGTTTGTCGATAATCAGTTTAGAGGACCCTGTTAGCCTGCATTGTATCATGGCTTCTGAATGAAAATGAAATCGTTTGTTGTGCGCTCCTAGCAGGAGATGAAACGCAGCAGCCACAGACTCCGCACTTTGGAAAGTATTGGTTTTGGCTTGGAATCAAACACTGCAGTATCTATACGTATATATATATAGAATGGGCTAGCGCCCAGGTGCCGCCGACCCCCCTCTATTTGGGGGGGACTGTGGAGAGAGAGAGAGAGAGAGAGGTACTGACCCTGAGAGGGTTCCAACTGAGACACGGCACCACGTGCAGCTAAAAGGTGCCGCAGTGGTGGGGCAAAGTAACATTGATGTGGAACATCACCATGAATTAATAAGAAAAAAACAATTTCAATGGGCCAGTGTTCCAGTTTTTTTTTGGTTAAGCCTGGAGGATCATCCCATGCACGGATGGTAAGTGATTCGAAGTCATTGCTGTGGATCTGGGGTGCCTGCTAGGGACGGTGTTTGGAGGGTTTGGCGGGTTTTGGAGGGTTTGGAGCGTTTGGAGAGTTTTGGAGGGTTTGCGGGCTGGCAAACGGCAGCTTTGAAAGCCCATAAAAAGTCTCATTGCTGTGGATCTGAGGTGCCTGCTGGGGACGGTGTTTGGAGGGTTTGGCGGGTTTTGGAGGGTTTGGAGCGTTTGGAGGGTTTGGAGGGTTTGGAGAGTTTTGGAGGGTTTGCGGGCTGGCAAACGGCAGCTTTGAAAGCCTAAGAAAGCAGCTTTGAAAGCCCATAGAAAGCCATTGCTGTGGCCTGGCCCTGGGGTGCCTGTTGGGGAAGTGGCCTTGGCCCTAGGGTGCATGTTGGGGAAGGTGTTTGGAATTTTGGAAGTTTGGATCCTTTGCAGGCTGGCAACTGCAGCTTTGAGGCCCATAGAAAGTCATTGCTGTGGCCCTGGCCCCCTGTTAAGGCAGCTTTGAAAGCATCAAGAAAGTCATTGCTGTGGATCTGAGGTGCCTGCTGGGGACGGTGTTTGGAGGGTTTGTCGGGTTTAGGAGGGTTTGGAGCGTTTGGAGGGTTTGGAGGGTTTGGAGAGTTTTGGAGAGTTTTGGAGGGTTTGCGGGCTGGCAAACGGCAGCTTTGAAAGCCCATAGAAAGCCATTGCTGTGGCCTGGCCCTGGGGTGCCTGTTGGGGAAGTGGCCTTGGCCCTGGCCCTGGGGTGCCTGTTGGGGAAGTGGCCTTGCCCTGTTTTAAGGACGTTTGGATCCTTTGCGGGCTGGCAAACTGCAGCTTTGAGGCCCATAGAAAGTCATTGCTGAGTCATTGCTGTGGATCTGAGGTGCCTGCTGGGGACGGTGTTTGGAGGGTTTGGCGGGTTTAGGAGGGTTTGGAGCGTTTGGAGGGTTTGGAGGGTTTGGAGAGTTTTGGAGAGTTTTGGAAGGTTTGCGGGCTGGCAAACGGCAGCTTTGAAAGCCTAAGAAAGCCATTGCTGTGGCCTGGCCCTGGGGTTGGCCCTAGGGTGCATGTTGGGGAAGGTGTTTGGAATTTTGGAAGTTTGGATCCTTTGCAGGCTGGCAAACGGCAGCTTTGAGGCCCATAGAAAGTCATTGCTGTGGCCCTGGCCACTGTTGGGGAAGGTGTTTGGAATTTTAGAGGGGTTGCAGCCTTTGCGGGCTGGCAAACGGCAGCTTTGAGGCCCATAGAAAGTCATTGCTGTGGATCTGAGGTGCCTGCTGGGGACGGTGTTTGGAGGGTCTGGCATGTTTTGGATGGTTTGGAGCGTTTGGAGGGTTTGGAGAGTTTTGGAGGGTTTGCGGGCTGGCAAACGGCAGCTTTGAAAGCCTAAGAAAGCCAGCTTTGAAAGCCCATAGAAAGCCATTGCTGTGGCCTGGCCCTGGGGTGCCTGTTGGGGAAGTGGCCTTGGCCCTAGGGTGCATGTTAGGGAAGGTGTTTGGAATTTTGGAAGTTTGGATCCTTTGCAGGCTGGCAAACTGCAGCTTTGAGGCCCATGGAAAGTCATTGCTGAGTCCATTTCTGTGGATCTGAGTGCCTGCTGGGACGTTGTTTGGAGGTTTGGGCGGGGGTTTGTGAGGGTGGAGCGTTTGAGGTTTGGAGGGTTTGGAGAGTTTTGGAGGGTTTGCGGGCTGGCAAACGGCAGCTTTGAAAGCCTAAGAAAGCCAGCTTTGAAAGCCCATAGAAAGCCATTGCTGTGGCCTGGCCCTGGGGTGCCTGTTGGGGAAGTGGCCTTGGCCCTAGTGCATGTTGGGGAAGGTGTTTGGAATTTAGGCTGGCAAACTGCAGCTTTGAGGCCCATAGAAAGTCATTGCTGTGGCCCTGGCCCCCTGTTAAGGCAGCTTTGAAAGCATCAAGAAAGTCATTGCTGTGGATCTGAGGTGTGTGCTGGGGACGGTGTTTGGAGGGTTTGGCGGGTTGGGGAGGGTTTGGAGCGTTTGGAGCGTTTGGAGAGTTGTGGAGGGTTTGCGGGCTGGCAAACGGCAGCTTTGAAAGCCCATAGAAAGCCATTGCTGTGGCCTGGCCCTGGGGTGCCTGTTGGGGAAGTTGCCTTGGCCCTAGGGTGCATGTTGGGGAAGGTGTTTGGAATTTTGGAAGTTTGGATCCTTTGCAGGCTGGCAAACTGCAGCTTTGAGGCCCATAGAAAGTCATTGCTGAGTCATTGCTGTGGATCTGAGGTGCCTGCTGGGGACGGTGTTTGGAGGGTTTGGCGGGTTTTGGAGGGTTTGGAGCGTTTGGAGCGTTTGGAGGGTTTGGAGAGTTTTGGAGGGTTTGCGGGCTGGCAAGCGGCAACTTTGAAAGCCTAAGAAAGCCAGCTTTGAAAGCCCATAGAAAGCCATTGCTGATTTGCTGTGGCCTGGCCCTGGGGTGCCTGTTGGGGAAGTTGCCTTGGCCCTAGGGTGCATGTTGGGGAAGGTGTTTGGAATTTTGGAAGTTTGGATCCTTTGCAGGCTGGCAAACTGCAGCTTTGAGGGGTTGCAGCCTTTGCGGGCTGGCAAACGGCAGCTTTGAAAGCATCAAGAAAGTCATTGCTGTGGATCTGAGGTGCCTGCTGGGGACGGTGTTTGGAGGGTTTGGCGGGTTTTGGAGGGGTTGGAGCGTTTGGAGGGGTTGGAGAGTTTTGGAGGGTTTGCGGGCTGGCAAACGGCAGCTTTGAAAGCCTAAGAAAGCCAATGACGTGGCCTGGGCCCTGGGTGCTGTTGGGGAGTTGCCTGGCCCTTAGGGGGAAGGTCTGGGGAAGGTGTTTTGGAATTTGAAGTTTTGGATCCTTTGAAGGCTGGCCAAACGGCAGCTTTGAGGCCAATGAGAAAGTCATTGCTGTGGATCTGAAGGTGACTGATGGGGGACGGTGTTTTTGTCTTGGAGGGTTTGGCAGGTTTTGGAGGGTTTGGAGCGTTTGGAGGGTTTGGAGGGTTTGGAGAGTTTTGGAGGGTTTGCGGGCTGGCAAACGGCAGCTTTGAAAGCCTGAGAAAGCCAGCTTTGAAAGCCCATAGAAAGCCATTGCTGTGGCCTGGCCCTGGGGTGCCTGTTGGGGAAGTGGCCTTGGCCCTAGGGTGCATGTTGGGGAAGGTGTTTGGAATTTTGGAAGTTTGGATCCTTTGCAGGCTGGCAAACTGCAGCTTTGAGGACCATGGAAAGTCATTGCTGTGGCCCTGGCCCCCCAAACTGCAGCTTTGAGGCCCATAGAAAGTCATTGCTGTGGCCCTGGCCCCCTGTTAAGGCAGCTTTGAAAGCATCAAGAAAGTCATTGCTGTGGATCTGAGGTGCCTGCTGGGGACGGTGATTGGAGGGTTTGGCGGGTTTAGGAGGGTTTGGAGCGTTTGGAGGGTTTGGAGGGTTTGGAGAGTTTGGAGAGTTTTGGAGAGTTTTGGAGGGTTTGCGGGCTGGCAAACGGCAGCTTTGAAAGCCTAAGAAAGCCATTGCTGTGGCCTGGCCCTGGGGTGCCTGTTGGGGAAGTTGCCTTGGCCCTAGGATCCTTTGCAGGCTGGCAAACTGCAGCTTTGAGGCCCATAGAAAGTCATTGCTGTGTCCCTGGCCCCCTGTTAAGGCAGCTTTGAAAGCATCAAGAAAGTCATTGCTGTGGATCTGAGGTGCCTGCTGGGGACGGTGTTTGGAGGGTTTGGCGGGTTTAGGAGGGTTAGGAGGGTTTGGAGCGTTTGGAGGGTTTGGAGGGTTTGGAGAGTTTTGGAGAGTTTTGGAGGGTTTGCGGGCTGGCAAACGGCAGCTTTGAAAGCCTAAGAAAGCCATTGCTGTGGCCTGGCCCTGGGGTGCCTCTTGGGGAAGTTGCCTTGGCCCTAGGGTGCATGTTGGGGAAGGTGTTTGGAATTTTGGAAGTTTGGATCCTTTGCAGGCTGGCAAACGGCAGCTTTGAGGCCCATAGAAAGTCATTGCTGTGGATCTGAGGTGCCTGCTGGGGACGGTGTTTGGAGGGTTTGGCGGGTTTAGGAGGGTTTGGAGCGTTTGGAGGGTTTGGAGGGTTTTGGAGAGTTTTGGAGGGTTTGCGGGCTGGCAAACGGCAGCTTTGAAAGCCTAAGAAAGCCAGCTTTGAAAGCCCATAGAAAGCCATTGCTGTGGCCTGGCCCTGGGGTTGCTGTGGCCTGGCCCTGGGGTGCCTGTTGGGGAAGTTGCCTTGGCCCTAGGGTGCATGTTGGGGAAGGTGTTTGGAATTTTGGAAGTTTGGATCCTTTGCAGGCTGGCAAACGGCAGCTTTGAAAGCTCATAGAAAGTCATTGCTGTGGATCTGAGGTGCCTGCTGGGGACGGTGTTTGAAGGGTTTGGCGGGTTTTGGAGGGTTTGGAGCGTTTGGAGAGTTTGGGAGAGTTTTGGAGGGTTTGCGGGCTGGCAAACGGCAGCTTTGAAAGCCTAAGAAAGCCATTGCTGTGGCCTGGCCCTGGGGTGCCTGTTGGGGAAGTGGCCTTGGCCCTAGGGTGCATGTTGGGGAAGGTGTTTGGAATTTTGGAAGTTTGGATCCTTTGCAGGCTGGCAAACTGCAGCTTTGAGGCCCATAGAAAGTCATTGCTGTGGCCCTGGCCTCTGTTAAGGCAGCTTTGAAAGCATCAAGAAAGTCATTGCTGTGGAGCTGAGGTGCCTGCTGGGGACGGTGTTTGGAGGGTTTGGCGGGTTTGGAATTTTGTTTTGGAAAGTTTGGAGCCTTTGCGGGCTAGCAAACGGCAGCTTTGAAATTCATAAAAAGTCTCATTGCTGTGGCCCTGGCCCTGGGGTTTGGAATTTTGGAGGCGTTTGGAGCCTTTGCGGGCTGGCAAATGGCAGCTTTGAAAGCTCATAGAAAGTCATTGCTGTGGCCCTGGCCCTGGGGTGCCTGTTGGGGAAGCTGCTTAAGGGTAAAGGTTTGGAGGGTTTGGAAGAGGACAAGGTCCACACCTGCGGTGGTCCCAGGCGCCGCCCCGGCCTTGGCGAAGGCCGGGGTCGGCGGATATATATATATATATATATAGATAGTTTATATCATCATTTCTGCTGGAAGTTGGCCATTCGCTGGGTCCCCATATCTCCCATTAACAAAGTTGGATGGCGGACTCGGATCTCCCACGCCTGGTGAGGTGGTGCCTGCCCAAACTCAGCCGCTTGCGACCCAAGGAGACAGAGGAGACAGAGGGGACCTGGTGCCATGTCAACAGTTATGATGGCCTATGGTTCGTGTAGATGGCCTACACGCATGGAGTATATGGTATATATACGTACATATATAAATATATGTATATATATATATGCATAATTGTACAAATATTTCATGTTAGGGTGCTTTCAAAGGGTCCACAAATGTCTACGAAGTCGTTGTAGGTTTGTGTTGAAAGAGATTTCCCAAACAATGGTTACAACCATTTTAAAGCCTCATTTTCCAAAGTTCCTACCTATATCATGGCCATGAATTGAAGGACACTGGGCCATTTTTGTCCATGTAACTGACGTAACCTTGGCCGTTCAGGAGCCTGCAGAACTTGTAGATGTTTGGACACCGGGAACGATGCCTGCAGCTCCAGCCAAGCCTAGGCCGGCGCGTCTTGAAAATGCGTCACCTTTTTTTGCTGGAAAGCCATGATTCGATGGCAATGTTCATGTTTGACCATGGCGGATTTGGGGTCATGCCATGATTCGATTCATGTGCCGCCTGGGGATGGCAATGGATGGCATAGAAATAATCCTTCGCAGAGGCGTGTCTTGCAAAAGTCGTATGCTCGCGAGCAATCCGGTGGCGGCGGCACAGATGTACGAAGGCCCATTCGCCCAGATGGACAGGAGACTTCGATGGAGATTTCTGGGGTGTTGAGCTTCCAGGTACCCCCTATATGGATCTATATGGCTCAAACATGGCTGGCAAATCCCTGCACTGAATGGAGGTTTGCAGCTGAGAAATCCCCAAACATAATCCCTTCCTAATACTAAACGCCGTCCCCCGAATCATCAACACGTGCAGTAGTTTTTTGTATTAGGGGGTATTTAGATGTATTTAAATTACAAGCCTTAATACAAAAACAAAAAAACACTATTTCAAAATCGATTGGATTTCCTTTTAAAACCTAATTAAATATTGCCAAAAAAATGATTTCGAAGCTTTCCCCCAATATCAAATTAAACACCGGTTTTTTTTTTTTTTCCGGATCTTAAAAGACGGACCCTAATAAAAAACACCCCGGGGCCCCGGGGTTGACTAGCTTTTATTATTAGGGGGTGAAACCCACAAATGGGCCCTTCATTTTAAAGTTGTTTTTTAAAGGGAATCAATTAAACATCAAATTGGCAAGTCCGAAGTTTCCCAAAATTCAACGCGGACCCTAGTTTTTAGTATTTGGGGGGTTTAGTAATAGGATGAGGGGATTATTCAAAAATGGGGTTTTGGGAAATCCCAATCAAAAAATAATGGACATTCTCGTAAACATAATGCAGTTGAAATCAGCACAATGAAAGCCCAGGAGGCTGCTGATGTGGACCCTGTGCTAGCGCTTGATGTGGGAACCTTAACCGCTTGATGTATGGCCTGTCGTTGGCCATCTTTAATTATCCCAGTTCTGCCATCATTTGTTGGTTTGATATCCCATTTCAATCAATTTCAAAATCGGTGAAAGCATCCGATTTTGCTCAGTGACCCAATTTTTCAATCCAAAAATTGCTCGGAAATGGCCGTTTTGTACAGAAAATGCTGTGGATTTTGAGGATTTCACTGTTCCATTCACAGCTCGGGCTCTAAGGACTTCACCGTGGCGCTCCCCGATGGATTTCCGGACCACGCGCACCGGGGCTTCGTGACGTTGACCTATCTGCTGCCCAGCTCTCCAGGAGATCTCAGCCATGAGGATTTTCTAGGCGCAGCAAGTGGCGAAGATTGGAAGTCTCGAAAAACACGACTGAAATATGCAAAAAACAATACATAAAAATAGTAGAGCTATAGATAGAGTTAGTAGTTTGTAGAGACTTGGACAGGAACCAGATTACAGCGAGTTGTAAGAACGCATTTTACAACGACGCCCGTTCGAGTGTTGTGTGATTTCAACGACCAAATGCAGGCAATGTTGGCACTCTGGGCCCCGGCGACGCGCAGTGGATGACATGCGGTCGTGGCATTGTGCATTCTGAAGCCACTTGGTCCTCTATTTTATCATATTTCATCTTTTCCCAATAGATTTCAGAGTCACCACATGTTCTGGGTCTGCCATGGCTGCAGATGATGATGATGATGATGATGATGATGCTGGTGGTGGTGGTGGTGGTGGTGGTGCACCTTACCTGGTCAGGTTCCAAAGACGCAGTTCTTTGCCAGGGGCCTGCAGTTGTGGATCAACCTGCCGGAGAAGGAGACTGCAACCGATATCATGGGAGATTAAGTTGCAAAGGTGCATCTTACTGCGCTTCAAAATAATGTTTCCAAAGACATCTTGATTTTCAAGACATGGATCGAACGTTTCAACAGGAACATACGGGAACTGACAAGAGAACTTAGATGAGGCGGTGTAACATCCCCCAGTCCCTTGGAAAGCCAGGAGAAGATGAGTCCACCGAGGCGCACAGCTGGGACTGCTGCAGGGTAACGGAAATTCAGGCCCAGCTGGCCCAGCTCTTTCTTTCTTGAACATTAGTGAAGGCCTTGTCACACAAAGCATAAGGGTGGGACCAGTGGGACTTGTCCGGAAGGATGGACCTGGGACCTGGGACCCTTTTTACCTGTCCCGATGGCTCTCAGATATTTGGAACTTCCACGAGCAGAACAACCGCGTCTCATTTGTGACGGTGTGCGCTGCGCGCTGCTGGCGGGTGAAGCCTTGAGCGCAGCAGCACTGGAGGGTGACACACTTGCGAAGCTTGGACCCAGATGTTTCGGAGATCTCCGGCCTGAGATTTCCTAGGTGTTTGATATAATGTGGATAAAACAATCATAAACCACCCATTTGGAAATGGTTTATACCACCTATTTATGGTGATTTGGGGGATGGTTTATTATTGTTTTACCCACATTACCTGCCTGATCATGTCTTTCCTATCCTTGTGGTGTGGTAAACTCCTAGCCTCAAAAGTGAAGTAGTTGCAGTTAAATGGCCTGCCATGCTGCTTAATGGCCGCCACACATGTTGTTCGACATGGAAATGAAAAAGTGGGAGAGCTGAAATAGAACATGCACAGCTGATAAGTGACCTGGATTATTCAGAGATATCAAGATACATGAACGGTTTTTTCAGTTGGCAGGAGGTTGGGTTTGAATAGGGTTTGAAGTGGATGCATTCTCAAGCGGAATAGCGGTGCAGCTGACCCCGCGTTGCTCAGGGCACATTTCACCATGGAGCCCAACTCCCGACTGCACCAGCCGCTTGCATTTTGTGGATTTGATGTCGGTCACAGTTCGGAAGACAGCCACATGTCCGGACCTGACGTTGGTCCATCCTAGGCTGATACCTGAGGGACACAATGCTTTCGTCTACATCATAGATGGAGAAGGAAACTTTGCTGGGGAAGAAGCTGACAAACACCATTGTTTGATCCTATCCCATGAAGTGGGTGAGGATGGACCCTCACCTGCACTTCAGGACATTTCAGGTGATTTGTGGAATCAGATTGTCAGTTGTCTGGACGATTAGGACAAATGGAACATGAAACATGGTGAGTGCCCAAAAATGGATGACAAAAATGGGGTCGGTGCATGGTAGCGCACAATGATCAAGGCCTCCTCGTTGAGACTACTACGACTGCAGTATCCTTTTTCATCTTTGCGGCCAAGCCGCTTCGAGAGCCGGTGGTTTGGCAAGGCCCCTTCGTGATGTGCAGCGAAGAGTCTTGGCCCCAGTGGCTCCTGTGTTGCAAATTGAATCACAGCTCGACACATTGACTCGGTTGGTTGCCCATCTTCTAAGGCAGATCCGCCAGTCTATGCTGGACTACCAGTGTGGCAGAAACGGTTTTGAGAACGCAAACACCTGGCATTCCAAGAACAAGAACAACATGAGATGAGTGGATCAAAATGATCAAACTGCAGCACTGGGTTCGTGAGCAAAGTTGACCAACTTGGCATCCTCCTTTGGTGCTGGAACTCCACCGTGCCACAGAGATCCCGAAAAACTGTGGTGAACGACTCTGTATCGGTGCGGTGGAGGACCTCACTTGGCGGATCTGGTGGAGGACATAGCTCTTCGAGATGGTTGAGGGATCCAAACCACGCCAAGTCCGCGTGGTTTGCGCAGACAAGAACTGAACACAATGTTTCACTGAAGCACAATCCATTGCTAGAAAAAGATGAAAAAGGGACTTGACTACAGGTGCTTGGGCTGGTTCTTGCCTTTTCAATCGGTTGGTGAAGGTCTGTCAATCCTCTACTAACAGGATCTAGTAGGTATATTTATAGAACTCTTCACCGGGAGACTTGACGAAGCCCAAAGTCCATTCAGGATTTATGCCTGACATCTCAGGTGACAAGACTTTCTTCATTGCTGCCTTGCTGGCAATGAGACATGTCACTTCCTCAGAACGGTTGTGTTTGGTGTACACTTCATCAAATCTGACTTTACACGCTGATGTGAACACCAAAGCCTAAACCTCCGGGATGGTCAGGAGAAGCAACTGATTTTTAAACCTCCAAGCAGGGGGACTTCACCTTATCGCCACATTTTTCGTGATATTTAAGGATCGACACATGGTTCCTGAGGATCGCTTATCGGTCTTCTTTGGAGCGGCAGGAGCGCTGGCGGCAATGACTGTCCCTTGGCTCTCGGACGTGCCAGACAGCGGCCATTTGGAGTCTCAAATTTTTGGGATACCCAAAATGATCGCAAAGTGGTAATTTGTAATTGGGGAAGACATAGGAAACTGATGATTAAGCCATGATTAAACAATGATTAACCCATATAATTTTGGCCAAGATGTGAGCCATCCCCACTCAGATCGTGCAGGCCTTGAGCGCGACCATCGGCTTGGTCTTGCCCAAGGTGATGCCTCGAAAGTGCCCCGCTTCGCCGATCTCCCTGTGCTGATGGAAGTGGTGCTGCCGTGCTGCCTGTCTGGAAGGTACACCCACTGGGCAGCTGTTGGCCTCTTTGTCTATTTTGGCGCGAAGCTGCTCCTGGAGGCGCCGGTGAAACAATCTGCGAAGCTGTGGTAACAAGGCTGCCAGAGCCTTCAGTACCATGACATCCATGGCATTTAAGATATTTAAGGACTGATGCCACCTTATCTTCCTGTGCAATCCTGGGACATGTCATGACTTTGAGGCTCTGCAAATGCTGCGAAGTGGCAGTGGCTCTGGGTCGCAGACTCGGTTGAAGAGTTGTTGGGGAGCTATGTCTTAGTCCTTAGGACCAGATGGGTTGCTTTGGAGCATAGAATGCCTGGCAAGTCTGCCTTGCACCAGCCGCCTTTGGCTCAAAGCTCTGACGTAGGAAGTAGCATTGAACGTTTGATACAGGTCCTGTGACAGCACTATGGCCATGCTCACTGAAACGATGAGGTCTGAATATTCCCAGATGCTGTAGCTTCAAAATGGCTCCAACTCCAACTTTGGCGACTAGAATCTAGAACTTTCACCCTTTCCCAGCTTAGGAATGAAGGAACTCGCAATGGATGACTTAAATCAGATGGTTGCGAGTTGGATTGAACTCTACTTTCATGACCCCTACATTGCAAACAAGACGGACATGTAAGACACATGGCACTTGGCTGAATGACACCTTTCCTCATGTAGCCATCCGGTGCTGCCTGCAGAGTATGCTCAAAGGCAGAGTCTCAGTCATATTCAGTCATATGAAATTTATGAAGCCTCATTGAACAATATTGAACTAGTCACATACCGTCACATAGCTTGCCTTGCCTCATGTTGTGTCTATGGCATGATGTTTGCTGCAGGCATTGACCAGGCATGCAGGAGCCCGCTCAGTTGGAGCCATGTCCTCAGGATGCAGACCTTTGACCTGAGATATGCTGAGATATGCTGAGTGGCTCACAATGAGTATGAAAGTACCCCTGGAGGGTGCATAAAAATGTGCATTCGACAAAAAACAAACGCAATCTTTAGATTCTTGAGCAATAGTTTTTGATCAAATGCTGGTCACACTGAAAATGATTCAAACTTGAATAAAGAATTGCACTAAAAGTGACTGGCAGTAAAATTTTCAGGTCCATATCCCCATCCCCAACAGGCCCCTCGGCAACTCGGCAACGGCAGCAACCGACCAAGGGCCACGTTGGCGGCCACCTTGCAGGTGGTCGAGGCGCAGAGGAGCCAACTGCAGAGAGCGCAGGAGGAGCCCTGCGCGACGGGGGAGGCATCGGATGGGGATGGGGATGGGATAGCAGGACAGCAACGATGAACATCCAGTTTTTTTTTCTTCTCAGCGATATTGAAGTAAAGATTATGTAAGATGATGGGTCTGAATATCTGATTTTTGGCATATGTGAATGGGGGAGATGAGTAGGAAGCTATACCAGCTATTTTGATGTCAGCTGAAGGGATATGATGATGATGATGATGATGATGATGATGATGACGATGACGATGATGATGATGATGATGATGACGATGACGATGATGATGACGATGATGATGACGATGATGATGGCGACGATGATGATGATGATGATGGTGATGGTGATGGTGATGGTGATGGTGCTGGTGGTGATGATGATGGTCATGTTGTTGATGATGCTGATGATGATGATGATGATGATGATGATGATAATGATGATGGTGGTGGTGATGATGATGATGGTCATGTTGTTGATGATGCTGATGATGATGATGAGGAGGAGGATGATGATGATGATGATGATGATGGGTTAAAACCTCTGATTTTCAACGTATGATTTTTGAGGGATGAACATCCATAACTGTTGGATTTTGGTTAGCACCCTTGCTCTTCCGAATAGATTTAGTGGATGAGAATGATGAACAAAACAATGGCAGCTATTCTATTTTAATTTTGATACGAACAGAAGGGAATCAGGGTTTTGACCCACAACCATATAACTAAGGGTAGAACTGACGCCAATATGATGAGGATATATGATGGTACCCAGTAACCATTGTCTGACTCAACTTGAGGATGATACCCAACAACAACAGGGGTTGGGATATCACTCGGCAACAAATGCTTGGTGTTTTGAACGATTTCCGTCGATTTCCATTCCTGCTTGGCATGATTGATGATCTCGGTTACTAAGGTAGATGATGTTGGGTTTGAAAAGTCAGCAACCAAAGAAACAGAGCGGGGGATGTTTCCCAGAATGATCAATTGTTTTTTTTGCCGGCACCTGACTGATACAGTAGGGAGACCCTCGATAGGCACACATCCTTGGGAATGGGGTCGTCAACATTTCAGCAATTCAATCTCTTTCGGCAACTATCGGGTTTGTCTCAATATACAACAAAATCCAGTGGTTCAAAAGCCTTTGTTCAATGTGTTCCTTTTTAAGTGGATGAAAACAAACATGATTTTGGGGTGAAAATACTTAAAATATACTTAAATATGGCTAAATGATGGGTTCGGTTTCCCCTTTTTGAATGAATATTTTAAGACATGGGGCCATCATAATTTCACTTTAGTGGAGATATTTATTTATCTTCGTTGGCTTCAATGATGGGTTATATTATATATTTAAAACACCCTCCTGTACGAACTAAACGTGTTTTTTTGAAAGTTCACCATTTAGTTCGATGATTTCACCAGCTATACATTTCCTATTTTTCCTATATTTATAGTGGGTTTTCCTATATTTTCCGAAAAAAATCCCATGATAAACCTCCAGTAAAACCTCCATGTTCGACCGGAGGGTCACGTCCGAATCATCCCTAGGAGCTGGAGTTACTTCGCCTCGAGTTGGAATCGGAACGCAGGGTCCGGGAAGCCGCGGAGGAGAATCGGAAGATGTTGGGGACATTTTGAGCGTCAAAAACCAGCTTTGAACATTGAACAAACAGTTTTTCAAAGATGTAGAATCTCTCAATTTTCCATATTTTTCCATGATTTTTTTGTGAGCTGTGCAGGTGTTCCACCGAAATGTGGGATAGTTTCTTGTCTTGTGAGATTTCCTGAGGAGAAACTACGGGAAGCTTCGGTCGACTTTGCGCGAAAGCTGTCGCAGATGCAGGCCAGCAAAAACATGATGGCGACATAGAGCTGCTGAACTGTGCTGAAACTGTGCTGAAACTGTGCTGACTGTGTCATACAGCTGGCGTGAAATAGCCACATTGGTTGTAAGCGGCTGCAGCTGTGAGGCACGCGTCTTGGAAGCTGAACGAGATGTGGTCCTGGGTGGCCAGGCAGGGGCTCAGGGGCTCAGCATGTGGGGAGTAGCTAGAAATAAGACACTGCTGGCAGGTGCTGGTGGCTCGAAGTGCCCCGAGTGGAGGCCGAAATGTCAAAATGTCCAGTGGTGTGATAAGGCATATCCCTGGCATTTCGATGAGGTGTGGAATACGCCATATCAAACATCCTGTTGCCAATGACAATGGAAATAGACTATTGAAACAGCGGTTTGAAGTTTCGATTGACTTCACTTTTCAACGGATGCCTTGGATGACAGCGGCTGGTTTCAGGCATTGTCAGCGCCAGAGTGGCCTCTGAAGGACATTGCAAGTGGCAAAAGAATCACATGATTTTTCATTGCCACCAGAAATCGTCATCATTTCCCATCATTGCCAGAAAATGGTGGCTCAAACCTATTTTTCGCCATTTTTTGGGAGGAATTCCCATTTAGCGGCTGTTTACCAGCCATTTTGCTGTGCAGGGAAGGGCTCCCGGCCGAGGACCAGCCCGTGTGCCGGGAGAGACACCACGGCGCCTTGCACCGGTCCCACCGCCGCAAGGGATCCCAGGTTTACCAAGAAGTTCATGGGGATGTAATTGGATAAACTATATATTATAGAATTATATACAATTATACATAGCGATATTTATATAACTGTATATAACTGTTTTACATAATCAAAAATGATACATGAATTCATAGTATAAAAAATGGTATTTCATGGTTATGGATTAAACATCATTGAAGCCTTGACATTTTAGTGACCAAGTCCTGTGGGCTTGCCGAGGCCTCGTCAGGTGGATGAGCCTGGCTTCAGCCGGAGCCATGCCCATGTGACCCGCACAGGCTGAACTTCAGATGGGATGTGGTGCCACTGCAGAAATACCATTTCTAGACTTCATGGTAGAATTGGTAGATGAAATTATAGCTGTTTAATGCTGTTTAGATTGTTTAGTTGTTTTCTCAATCCCATCCGGTGGATTTTTTGTCCAATGTCCGGTTTTGATTTTCACCAGCTGGACTAGCTGGCGTTCTCACTCGGTACATCATCCAGACATATGATGTTTTACCATTTACCAACGGGATCTTCCTCCCAATTACTGATGACTCGCCAATTGAATGTGATCAATGCTCTCCCATGTCGATTTGCTCTTTGTTACATTACATTCCCACAAATCTTCATGATCTCTCATTAGGATATCGTACACAGCCCATCACAGATCCTTGGTTCGTCAGGTCCCCCACCCCCTGGCGGTGGCAGCGGCTCGCGGCGCACTCGCTCGGTGCGGCCATGGGGATTTTCCATGGTATTTTCATAGGATTGTAATGGGATTTGAACATTTAGGATTTTGATGGGATTCCATTGGGATGATGACGATGACGATGACGATGACGATGACGATGACGATGACGATGATGATGATGATGATGATGATGAAGGCATCACAATCCATTTTGATAAATTGATGTGCGCGAAAAAATATGTCAGCCCCAGGAATGTCAGCACTGATGGTGCCCATCCCAAGAAACCACGGGCCAGGCCCAACATCGACTTGAACCTCTGGACAATGATGGGTTGAGCTGAGTGACCAAGTGGCACAGCTAGCATAGCCATCTCTGGAGGAGCATCTACTGCTCAAAACATCTCAAAACCGTTTTGCCAGTTTTTGGCCGACTGCCCACGTTTTTCAGAACTGGTTTCAGGGTTCTCACCTTGACAACTCTAATGACACTAATGTTTGCTTGTGACTGTGGGATTTGCGAAGGGTGAAGCTTGGCCCTTTGTCTTCCCAGCAGATTTGTCTCACCTGTGCGTCATGGCATGGACACAGCTGTGCCTGCGGGCTTGCTGCTGGCTGTAAAGCAACGGCTTGCGGCTTGCACAGCAGAAAGAGGTAAGAGATTCCGTGAGCTTGACAGAGAAAAGAGAGCAACATTTATATCATTTGCATGCTATCTACATAGAACGATATGTATACATATTGCTTTGTAAATGATTGAATCAGATATTCTCTTCACAGCTGATTGGTGAAATTGCTGAGGCCTAGCGAGGAGCTGGAAGAGGTAGAACAGAGCCTCAAGGATTCGTTGCGGAAGCCGCTTGCGTGGAAGGTTGTGATGCTGTTGCGAACTATGGGGGGGCCGTTCTCTTCCTTAGCTCTTCATGAATTAGGGGAAAGGGCTGTCATCATTCTTTTGGTTTGGCGCGGATGATTTCGTGAATGACATGATCCTAGGTTTGACCCAGGCTTCCATGTCTCAGGTATTGTTTGCGTTTGCATCCAGTGGCAGGAGGAGAGCTCCAAGCAGAAGAAATTCTGGTCAGTGGCTGCGCAGGACTGGGCACAGGGGCCGTTGGTGGTTCTATGCCTAAAGGGCCTAGAGCCACCAAGGCATAGAGCCACCAAGGCATAGAGCCACCAAGGCAATGACTACCAGATCACCAGTAGGCGCATTGCCAGGATCGTTGAGTTCCATCTGCGTCGCCAACAGGCCTTGACGCTTACCTTCTTGGCTGAATGGGGCGATCGATCGCAAATCTCCACCATTGCCTTAGCAGCTGCCAAGGAGGGGATGTGGGTGATCAACATCGATTTGCTACTTTGAGGTTCACCAGGCTATCTCGGTTTTGACCCACAGACCACGTAAAGAGAGGTGGCACTGGATGAGATCTCGTCAGCTGCGCTGCAAGATGAGAGACACAGACAGAGACATATGATAACATTGATTTGATAACACACAGCCACATAACTATCAATCAACATCAATCAACATGATGTCAGAAAATCTATAGTGACACTGACTGACAAAGTATTCTTAAATCTACTGTATGTATCTGTATGCGTTCTTTCAATTCTTCATGTCTCTTAAGTTTCAGCCGATGTGGGGCGCAGGACCCTTTGGGCGTGACGCTGGGTGGCATCATTGGCCATTCTTGCTGCACAACATTGGCAGTGACGTTCTCAGTTTCCAAGTGTAGATCTACCACATCGCAGTGACATGCGCATTCAAGGTACATCACCGGTACATCCACCGTTTTTCCTTGGTCCCAACAAAGGAAATACAATGGGTTTGTCTTAAAAGAGCTACCCCACATTATCGATGCAGGTTTCCTAAGTGGAGCTACCTCCAAATCATCCATTTATAGATGATTAGATGGGATTTTCCATGGATTTCCCATTTTTTAACATTTATAAACCATCCATTTTGTTGTGGCCCAGCCAGGGCCCATTTCCAGAGGTCATGGGTGGCCGAGTGCTGGCGGAACACATCTCGGAGCGCATGGTGGTCACCGCTGGTGGAGTACGGATGCCCAGGGCGCCCAGGAGACTAAGTACGGCCACGAGGGAAATTGACCTGGCGCTGGGAAAGGTTTTTTTCAATGGGATAGAGAATATCTTATATCATGTATATATACATATAATGTATATATATATATATTATATATATATGTATAATTATGTATATATATATATATGTATAATTATGTATATATATATATCATACCATGTATGATCTATGATCTATGATATATGAACGGGATAAACCTGGGATAGTTGATGATCATTGTGCCCATCACGTATCCATTATATCCCATGTTCCACTGCTGGGAATCGCTGATCATCCGCGTTGCCGGACCTGTGGCATGTGGGTGCTTCTAAACGTGGGCATACCCTCTGATTCTGACGAACATAGCTATGGAAAATGGGCCTTTATAGCTATTTAAATGATGATAATAGCTTTTTAAACATGATGATTTTCCATAGCTATCTTAAATTACCAGGGGGCACCCATACATGTTATCCTTTTAATGCGGAACATTGAACAAATACAACCAACCATCATGAACAACATTTTCCTGTTGAACAATGTTGAACAGGATAATCAACCATCAACTGTAGCGGTACCCTATTTTCAGACAAAGCCGTTTTAAGGACTTGATGGCCAACCAAACGAGCCATTCGGAATACCCCTGCTGATTGGCGATTATACGCAACTGTACTGCATGGTTAATTGGAGGTTATTATAGTCAGGTAGTATAACCCTCAGAAACCATACACTAAGAAATTGGTCTAGAATATATCCATAACTGTCATAACTATTGGATGATGGAAGTCCCAAGTGCTGTGAGGTGCTCTTCCTGTGCTTTGCTCTACATGGTGCCATCATGGGCTCTGACTAAAGGCAGGATGGTGCACCATCCTGGAGCTCTGCCCTGACATGATCAGCTGTGGAAAAAGAATGTTAATGGACTCCATACTTATATATATATTTAAGATGCAGAATGCTTCATTTTACCGGAAACCAGAACAAATTTAAAAGGGGGAAAAACAAAAAAAGAACACACAAGAAACAAATTGCTCCAGAGTGCTTTGTATTTGTTTCGTTTTTGATCATTTTTCTTTTTTGTTTTGTTTTTTTTGCTCGGGAGACTTCGGAATCCCAAATCTGCAGTTTTCCCCAGAAAAAGAGAAAACATAAGATACACAGAAAAGAAACAAAACAGAAACAAACAGAAGCAAATTGCGACAGAGTGCTTTGTATATTTGTGTTTTAATTTTCCAATGAGTGCAGTTTGGCAGAGACAGGGCCGACAAATGGACGGATGCATTGCTGGGAGCAATTTGCATCCGTTTGTTTCTTTTTTTGGTTTATTTTTATTTTTTTGAAACGGAAAAATGCAGATTTGGGATTCCGGAGTCTCCCGAGGGAAAAAACAAAGAAATAACAAACAAGAAACACAAATAAACACATACAGAGCGCCCTGGGGCAATTTGTTCCCGTTCTTTTTTAAAATATTCATTATTTTCGATTTTCCAATGAATGCATGCCTCTAGGCGTCTTAAATATATACATATACATATTCGTATGTATTATACAGATGTCCTTCCCAGATTCCATACTGTATCTCTATATATACACATACATATATGCATATATATAACGTATATGTATATATGTACACGCATGCACATGGAATGCATAGATTGATGTATCTATACATCTATATGTATATATATATATATTCTATATCTATGGAACACATATAGTTAGAATCTTCTTCTAGTGCACCGCAGGCTCCATGCCGCTCCACATGGCCCGCATAGCGCCATGGCCCGCATAGCTTCGATGTCTTGCTGCGCCGGCGCGCGTTCCGTACGCTGTGCGCACCTTCGAAGCAGTGTCTCACCCGGATCGGTGGTTCAAGTGGTCCACAGAGTTATTCGTCCCGAAATTTCTTGGTGATTTGTGTGGCTAACGTTGTTTTGATGGTTATGTATATCCCATAGAGCCCAAGTTTTTTGAAAACAGAATTTCTATGGTGTTGATGACATTTGTGAAACCTATGGTATCCTGATACACCAGTTAGGATCACGTTAAGGCAGCTGGAGCATCCGATGTTTTTCCAACTACTGGTGCTCCAGGTGTTCGTGTTCTGACAGGCTTCAAAAGGAGCTGAACAAAATGATGGGCTGCAAACCACTATTCTATGGTGTGAGCAGGTTATTTTCGGGGGTTACACTACCCAATATCTTGGGGATTATCATGATCCATTACAGATGCATTATTTGTATACAAACAGGGCTGCAACTTCCTACAACCGGCGGCAACTGCGCATGGCCAACATTGTGCCGAGGGACAGGACATTGCGCATGTTTCTGGAGTTTTGTCGTGGCACTGCCAAGGAGCTCCCTGCCCAGGGACCATGCTACCATTATATACAAAACTTAACAACCAGCAATTGATCCTTTCTTCACTCGTAAATGGTCCCTTGGCTGCTGCCATTTGGCTCCAGTTTTCGCCGTGCATGCCATAGTGCATGCTCCAGATGCCTCCCACACAGGTTGAAATCTCAGCTTCTTGTGCCTGAGAAAACGTATTGAGACTCAACTTGAGATCAGCTGGATTTGATGGGCCAAAATTGTGGACCCAACAATCCAAAATTGTGTTTCACCCATTTTCAGAACCAACACATTCCCCATCTCCAAGTGTTTCGTAGAATTTTGTGGTCCCAAGGCTGCAGCAGGCGCGGCGGTATATCATCCTGTGGATGCAGGATCTACAGGTTTTGGTCTTGGTTTCTTTTTTGGGATAAACCGTTTTTTTGGGAGCCCAATTCTGACCCACAAAAGTTTCTGCTTTAGACTGGTCACCGGATGTTGAACCAGTCTGCAAGCTGATTCTGTGACATCTATCCTTTCGCAGCCATTTACGCAACACGTTTACATCTATCTATACTCATCCGGTCGCCCCTTGGGATGCAAGCAGTGAAACGATGTACATCGATGTACCATTGCTCATCATTCCACCCCAATGATCCTTGCGAAGTTCGCACTGCAAGTAGTCATAACTAGTCCGACTAGGCCCTTCAAGCTGGTGCCTTTAGATAGCTGGGGTACTGTAATTACTATTTTTGGTGTCCAACTTGAAACTTGAGCTGATAGTGAGCTGATGAGCTTGGCTGAGGTGAACCAAACTATCCAAATGCAGCTCCTCCCATTTGCTCTGCTGCTTCCATTCGTTGCGGGTCTCATTGTCCATCCTGTGGAATCTGATTACACTCACCTCTTTGATGTCTTCGTTTCCAAGCATCTCGGCCGAAGTTATAGAAAACTTGTGCTTTGACCTTGAGTTTATCACTATGTATGATTAATATCTATCAACATTTAGCAATGATACCACTGGTAATGAAGCCACGGTTTGTGGAATCAGCTGTACTTTCTTGAAACTTTACCTGGATGCTGCAGCGTGCATCAGATGTTTCCTACCAGGTACAGGAGGAGCTACGTGACCCTTGGTTCAGCATTTTTCTAGCAGTACGGCTATGTACAGCGAGTCTTGTTGCTTTACAATTATACTCTACTTGTATCTTGCCTTCATGTAGAGTGTGCAAACTAAGCGGACATTTCTGAATCAAATGGTGCCACTTTATTGTTGTCACACTTTGTATCAGTTTGCTATCAGTTGATGTAGCGGTAGCAAGGAGTGCTCCAATGCTCAAGGCTCAAAGCTCAACCCCGAACATTCCGTTGAACGTTCGGGTGTTTTTCATGACTGAATGACCCACATGACCAAAGGAAGGGCAGCACAGAGTACCAGAAGAGAATGGACATCTTCTCTGAGCGCCTCAAGAAGGCTGAGCTTCTGAATTCTCAGCCAGGCCCAGACACGGCTGTCGCGGCTGTCGTCGTAGATCGTTGCTCCTACGATCGGATAACGTGTGCTGGCCGCTGTTCAGGCCGTGCTTGGACCGCAGGAACTTCACCATTTGCAGACTATACTGAAGAGGAGTGGTTTCCATGGGGGTCCCAATAGTTGGATGGTTTATAATGGGAAAAGCATATGTAGATTCTATGTAGATGTGAAGATTCGTTGAGATTGAGGCAAGACAAGCTGGCATGCCTTGAGGCTTTCCACTCGTTGTGTCGTAAATCGGCAAGGAGTTGAAGTCACTGAAGGGCTGGAAAGGTATGGCCAGTTGCTTGGCGGCCACTCTGGTGGATTTGAGGCTGTCATTTGGGTCATATTCTTTGGGTATGGGTCAACTTTGAATCCCTAAAAATCAGACGGAGATGATGATCATACCAAACATGCGCAACATTTGCAACGTCGGCAGAATCATGCACTTTCACATATACCGCCCTCACTGTCAAGCGCAAACGACCTTCGACTCAGGTCCCAATGCGAAGAAGAACCTCAGAAGGCTCCGAGTTTGCTTCGCGGAGACAAGCAATGTGAACATGATCTCCAAAAGTGATTGTTATTTGGCAACTCACCCAATACTCATCCAATATATGTTAGGTTGTGGTACTAGCCATTGGGCGATTATTGGGTTGTTGGGCTACAGATAAATATTCGCGTTACGAAAAATCTGTTCGGTTTTCAGAAGCCAATCATCCCACGAGAGTCTTTTCACTGCTCAATTTCATCCCAGGAGCAAGGTGAGTTTGCTCCAGACGGAGCTGCCGGAAGATTTCTCGAGGTGGAAGGACCTTCAATCTGTCAAGGCTCGGCTGATCTGCACCACTTGCCCGAAAATTCAGAGTGACTGTGGCAGAGCACGAGGCTATCGCCAACCAGGGTGCTTGTGGTTCTTGTTGGGCTGCCACAGACTCAGATATCAAAATTTGGTTTAATTGTTTCATATCTTTCTTGAAACATGTATGCAAATCCATATGGAAATCAAATATATATATATATATATACTACATACACACATGTGTGTGTATATATATATACATGTATCATACAAATATAGTCATTCTGGAGTAGATGTAATATGATTCATATGGAATACAAAAAACAACCTTAGAATCTGATGGAATGCTCCGCCGTGCTGACTTTGCTGAGGTCACCTCGGCCACGGTTTTGAATTCGCACCGGGAGATCCACCAGAACGCCACGGACAGCGGGGCTTGTTCCGGGGCTTGTTGAGAGGTGTCCCCATTTCATAAGAGATTTAGTAGCAGTTTCAAAACTATTGATCAAAATCCGATTTGTAAAGGGTAGATTGTGATGAATGGAGAATGAAAACTTGATGAACGACAATTTATGTTGATTGATCAAGAGATCCAGATGGAAACTGCCGCAGTTTTGCAACATCATGGCATCATGTGCGACGTGCGCCAGGAGCGTTTGTCTCCTCAAGAGCTCGTGGATTGAACCTGGGCTGAATTGGAGTCAGCTGTGGGCGTTTTGTCCAGGGCTGTGGGCTGCTGTTTCTTCCCAGGTGTGCCGAATCCCAAGTGACACGGCTGCGTTTTAAAGGGAGAAAATTGTGGCGTTGGAGCCTGGAGGAGCTGGGCCCTTGCCTCACCATGCGCACTCAGGCATTGTGGAGGAGGGGGTGGTTGCTCTGGTGCAACCGTAGAGCTGGCCATGGCATACACCATGCAATTTGGACTAGCCTCAGATCCTTGGCTGAGGGGACAAGATGGGTCCTCTCATTGGGGACCCCAAATTCACCAAGATGTCATTTTTGTTTCTCAGTATAAGCAAAGTATATTTTGCTATGAAAACAATTGTGTGTATGTTATACAAATATATATATATATTTACGAATACTTACGAATACTATGAATTGCCAGGGTGGCTCCAACTGGACCCATGGGACAAGCCACACCTTCGGTGCCTGAGGACAAGTCTCATCCCTACCAAGGAGAAGTCGGGATGGGGGGGCCGTTGTGGCACTTTTGGGTCTTTTTGGAAGCGTAGACGGCGTAGACTTAGAGAAGGCGATGCAAATACTCCAGGGCCTAGGAGTCCTAGGAGCCAATCCTCAGGAAAGTCCGGCATATCGGCATGGGGTCTCAACTGCAGGATATGATGAGGAATGCTCAAGAAAGGATGTGAAGGGTGCCTTGCCAGTACCCCCAAAAATCAGCCACTAACTGCTGTCGTTCGAATCCTGAAGGATGCGACAGAAAGTTCAGCCAGAACAATTCGAAGGGTTCAGGAATCACCTAAGGATACCCTGAGATCATTTCAAAGCTGCAGGATTTTGGTTTTGGCATGTTTTTCCTTGCTCCCTGAGCGCCCAATTGAGCCAAGGCTCAAAATCCCTGCTGGAATTTGGCGATTCCGATGATTTGAGCATCTCGGGGGTTTGGAGCCCCAAGCACTGGGAGGTTTGCTTGTTGGTTTCAAAGATTTGTAGATACATGTAGATACCAAACAGCCAAACATTTTCCGTAAGGCTTTCTCGAATCTGACCGCAGTTGAGGTCCGCAAAGCCAGCAATCATGACAGAGGATTTCATTCTCTGAAAATGCATGGCTGGACACTTAGACTCCGACACTGAGGAACGACCTTGCAAGCATCACTATGCCACTATGCACAGAAAATGGCGATGTGGATTTGTGGTGTTTTTCGCTGTGTCATCGTGATCAGGCTGGGAAAAACTTCCAGAGAACAGGTACCATCCCTTGATCCTTGGAATCCTTGGAGTTGAGCAATCCACTTCGCCACGCCACTTCCCAGGTGCAACCCAGGTGCAATTGGTGTTTTCAGTTTTTCAACACCAAGGATGGAAGCCCTTGTGACGAAAGGTCCAGTCGCAGTGTCTGTGGGTGCGCTTCTCAGTTTTTTTCAAGTAGTGGACACGCCTTTCTCATGGTTTCAGTTGATCATCATATTTGGGGATGGGTCAAAACCCTGGTACCTAGTGAACCCCAAAATAGCTGGTAAATGGATGTTCATCCCACTAAAAATGTATCTATAGGTATTGATCCATACCCATTTAGTTTCTACATGCTCATTCACGTGGGAATTGGCACTATGGATGATAAATGATGATAAGATTCGTGCGCGCAAACTAGGACGATGCCCTGTGCCAGCAATGCTGTATATGCTGTATATGGCTGTATCTATCTGTATCTCATGTTTCCTCCCCAGGTGCCGAAGGGTGGGAAATGTACTTGAATGGCATCTATGGCGATTGCGCCAAAGATGTGGTGATTGATCATGCCGTGACACTCATTGCGTATGGCAAGGTGGGTGGCCGATGTTGCTGCCATCCTTTTGACTTCAGATTCAGATGATGTGAGATGAAGATCCAGTCAACATTTGCAACGGCGTGTTTTTTTTTTCAGAATAGAAGAGAGTGTCCTGACAAATGTGCACTTTTTCTCGGATTGTGACAGATGTGATCTCGACTGCCCAGCCGGTGTTTTTTTTTTGTGTCATCTCCAGAGTTTTCACCAGTGATTTCTCGGTGATTTTCTCAGCCATCCTTTTGGAGGACAAGGAGCTGAAGCAAAAGTACTGGACCATCATGAACTCCTGGGGCGAGAACTTTGGTGAGAAGGGAACCATGCGCCTTTTGCGCCAAGACTCCGAGGACTGTCAGATCGGTTAGTTTTTTTTTTAAAACCGATGGAATCCATCCCTTAAATTGACCGCGTTGGAATCTAGATAGAATAAATCAATATAGTTAGATAGACAATGTGACATTGACATTATGTGACATTGATATATATATATATATATTATACAATATATATATATATTATATATATATACATAATATAATATCTTTATCCCATATGCAAAGAAAAATCCCAAACCTATAAGTTTCATTCGTTTTTTCGGTTCGAACGTAGGGTACAGGTAGCTCTTAGTCTACTGGTTATATAATCATCAGTTCCCAAGAATAGATGGCCTTCAATTGGGAGGTCTTCACCATTTTTGGGCAGACCCATCTGCCCCATTCTTCCAGGGCAGCCTCAGGAGGAGCATTGCGGCACAGATCACCAGCCGCAAGTGGGAACGGGCTGCGACGGCGGCCCTGCCAGCGTTCAGGTCTGTGGCATGTCACCTGGATCGAAGGTGGAGAAGATGCTTGGGGTATTCTGGGGATGATATTTCTATGGTCATACCATCATTAATAGGGAATTAGCATGTGCCTACACAAGGATGTCTAGTGATAGAGGGATGACCATACCCATCTAGCATGTTTGACCATGGCACATATGATAATATACCATCCGGAAGTAGCAATTTTGATGGGAAAGTGATGATTCATCATTGAATCTTGGGGTAGTTTTGCAGACAAAGCCCAATGTTGGAATATGTTGCCGGAAACGAGTTTGTGAATGTTGAGAATCTTATGAAACCTTGTGGTGTATTCTGCCAGTGAAACTTTAACTGGTACCTTTCTTGTTGATGTGGTTGTCTACATGTCGTGGAACTGTTGTAGAGCTGCATGGAGCATTGATGCAAACTATGGAATTGGTCTTGACTGGCAGAGGGGAAACTCAGCGACCAACTGCCTCTGAATCTTTTGCGTGAAAAGGTGCGGCATCCTCTACGACAACGTCTACCCAATCTTCTCTCCATTCTGACAGCTATGGTGACCACCGCGAAGACGGGGGGTAGTATGGGAGCCGTAGCTGCTACCCAATGGCTTTGTGGCTTGGGGAAGTTTTACACCCGAAATTGTCTGGTAAGCAGACACATACTGTCGGCTGCGCGCCAATGTCATTTGGTGCCCAAGCTAGTTTTCCTTGCGAAAATTCGATGTCCAGCCTCCTTAAATTCTTGGGACTGACTGTGAAAAAAAGCTGTGCTGCTGCATAGCTGTTGCGGAGGAAACAATAGGCGGAGTGGAATTCAGACAGTTGCAGTATCAGCTCAGAAATGCTTAGGAATCTCGTCACATTTTCATCAAGTGTGACGAGTATCATGGATGATCTTTCCCTCCGGTAATTTAACATAGCTATGGAAAATCACCATTTTTAATGGGAAAATCCACTATAAATGGCCATTTTCAATAGCTATGTTAGTTTACCAGAGGGTAGATTGTTTGCAAATCTGAGAGACTGGGCACCACCAGGCCCAATCGCTGGGGCGTCGCCTGCTACTTCCTCTCGAGAGAGTCGCCCTGAAGTGCCACAGGGAGGTGCCAGTGGGTGATGTGCCAGTGCGTCTGAAAATGTGGTGCAGTTTCTGTGGATTTCAACGGATTTACATGGATTTAAATGGATTTACTGGACATGGATTTACATGGATTTGCATGGATTTGCATGGATTCAGGTGGATCTACATGGACTTTCACATACTTTTTTCTTGTTGGAAGTGAGCATTGCTGGTTTGGGCCCCACATTACTGGTGGATCAAGTCAAGAGGTAGATGTTGCAGCCACCTTCCCGGAATTTTTCAGGACAGATCATTCCCAAACATTCCCATCATCTCCGTATTTGGCGAAGAAACCTTAGAAACTCAGTGATTATATGGCTATGGATCAATACCTATACATACCATTTTTAGAGGGATGAACATCCATTTACCAGCTATTTTGATGTTCACCAGGGGGATAGGGTTTTGACCCATCCCCATATTCCCATATTTCGTTGGGAAAAGCCTGGTGGCCCAGCGGGCCGAAGGCGGAATGCCATGGCCTGCCATTGTGCTCGGTGGCATTGGCCACAAACTCAGTCCGGTTTTAAGTGCAGCCATTGGAATTTGTGATGGATAGACTACTACAATTAGATACAACTACTGTATGTATTCACTATAATATCATATATACATACGTACATATCTATTTACTTTTAGCTATTTATATTATACTGATCCCTTCCCCCTATTACTAAACCTACCCCAAATACTAAAAACTAGGGTCCGCGTCAAATTTTGGGAAATTTCAGACGGGCCAATTTGATTTTTAATTGATCCCCTTTTGAAAACAAATTGAAATGAAGGTCGTTCACACCCTAATAATAAAAACTAGTCAACACCAGGGTGGTTTTTATTGGGGTCCATCTTTTAAGATCGCAAAAACACAGTATTTTATATTAAGGTTTTTAATCAAATATTAGGGGAAAGCTTCGAAATCCAATTTTTGGAAATATCTTGATTAAAATTTAACAGGACATCTAATCGATTTTGAAATAGAAAAACATAGTTTTTTATATTAAGGTTTTTAATCAAAAATTAGGGGAAAGCTTCGAAATCCAATATTTGGCAACATTTTAATTAGATTTCAAAAGGAAATCTAATCGATTTTGAAATAGGCATTTGGCACGAGCTTTGGTGCGCTTTTGACACTTTCTTTTGTCTTGTCAGGCATGCATTTCAATGTGATCTTATTGTGAGGACCCGCAGATTACAACATACGGCCCCGTGGGGGCTTTCAGCATCCTTTTGAATTGTTTTGGATTCTTTCTATTTACCCAGGCATCCTATCTTTAGTTGACCCATGGCAGATGAACCCGGTGGGACGGCACCCTCGCCGACTGGACCTTCCCTTGCAGACTGGTATGATACCACTGCGATCTGGAACACGCTCTCCCCAATAGCAATGGACCGCGACGAATGGGATCAAATGTTCACTCGAACACTGCTGACGTGTAGTTCACACAGCCGCTGCTTGGACTGCACTTCGCTTGACAAAAAATTAGGGGAAACTTCGCAACCTAATACTAAAACACCCCCTATTACTAAACCCTCCTCCAGGCGTTGATTATTTGGGGGGGAACCGTTTAGTAATAGGGGAAGGGATTAAATGATATTTAACATATGTTATATTACATTATACACCTTATAATACAATATATATACACATATATATATGTATATTTAAAGCTATTTCATATTATATCAGTTTTTTTTCATATAATAGCATCTTATGTTTTATTGAATTACATTATAACATACACACACACATATATATATGTATATATATATATTTACACACACACACATATATATATATATATATATATCAATTAAACAAAACATGTATATGTTTACATATATACACATGTAAATAAATAGATAAGTAAGTAAGTAAATAAATAAATAAATATATATCATATTCAATTTTAGCTATTTTACAATTATATAATTATATAATAGTTGTATTTCACCTCAGCCAACTCAGCATTGTTTGGCCGCACCTCTTCACCGCGTCGCCAGGTTTAGGAGCCTTGGCTGCACGCGGCGGCCTCCGGGCACTTCGGGCATCGGGAGTGAAGGCGCGATCCGGGCCGGCTCGGAGTTCCCAAAGATGTGGTGAATACGCGGGAAACATGTGGAACGATGTGGAAATAAATATGTGTAAACCTCCTATTACATCCATGGTTTTATGGAGAGCGTCAAAAAATTGAATGGGTGATGGGATATTAGTTGATGACTGATGGTCCCTTTGCACCGCTGGTGACTGGTCCTTTTCGGCAGATGAACTTCAACTTGCCTTCCTTTAGCGGCATGGCTGGTGGCCTACAAGGCTTCGAGTCACCCATGACCCGTGCAGAGGCCAGCTGCATGGGTCAATCGAGTCCAGCGAAAATGTTGAACACCAACAGAGCACCGGTAGATCAGCCTTGAATTTCAGGAGGTGATATGATATGAAGCGACTGATCTTTTATATATAATAATATATATATATATATAATATAATAATAATATATATATATATTATAATATATATATATACATGTATATATATATTTATGTGCCACCAACTTGGGATTTTATACTACCTGATTTCTTGGTGATTTGAATCCCATTAAAACCCCATGAAGTTCCAATCACTGATTTGATTTGCGAGGCAAAAAAGATTCTGAACATTGGTTCAGTCGCTCCCAGCAAAGACACCGTGCGCGAAGCGCATCGGAGGTACGCACCGAGATGCTTTCCGATCAAATGATCAAAACCTTTGATATCAATTTAAAACATATTTTCTAGGGATGAGCATCCAACTATTTCGGGGTCAAAAGAGGTGGCCTTTGACCCATCCCATACAAAACTATAGAACGACAGAGTGAAGCGCAACCGTAGACAGAGTGCCTGCAGGTTGCTGATTGCCAACCACCCCGACAAGGGCGGTTCAACCTACATCGCCTCAAAAATCAACGAGGCTAAGCTTGCGGACTTCCCCCCGCAACGGGTGGCTGCAAGAAACATTAGATGGATAGGTCAAAATCCCCAAGGGTGGTTGTTTTGGTGGGCGAGTTTGATGATTCAGGATCATTCAGATATTCATGTTGATTTGTTGTGGTGACGATAAATTCCAAAACTTCAGCCGGATTGGTACAGCTGCACAGTGACGGCAGGCAAAGGAAGTTATGTTGGGCAAGAAATCCACCTGAGTAGAGGAGCCGCACCCGCTCCTGACAGAAAAACCGTGGCTTTGCCCGCAGAGTGATGAAAATGTGGCATCATCTCACCTTGCGCAGCATGTTCCCAAGAATTTTGATGTAGATACTCATTTTAGAGGTGCTTGTGCATCTTGTTAATCCTCAGACCAGTGCCACAAGAGTGCCTTTCCCCATTCGATTGAGAAGTGCAACGCAAAAAACTTGTAGCATCTACGAATCCGGGCAGCTTGGGCTCTACAGCACCAACTCTTGGGAGCTCTGCGACTCTGCGACTTCCTGCGACTTCCCATGCCAGGCGAGTTCAGGGCGGGGACGCATCATTGGCAGGACACTTCACAGATTTCACACCGACCTTTCAGTGTTGGCATTTGGACATGCTATTGCTAATGTGATACCAGGCAAAACCGCCATCTTGGTTGGGAATAAGGAGGATGTACACTGACTCAGATTCGCAGCTGGATTTGTCGTTTCGACGCCTGGAATTTCAGACATCCGGCTTTCGAATTGATGTTGGCCAATGGACCGAGGTCAGGACTAAAATGGTTCTGGTGGCTGCCAAGGCAGCCGATGTGGATGTGAAGATGGAGGCAGGGATCTCCCAATCCATCAGGATTCAGATTTGGTCAGTCTCCGTGGAAGCCAGGCCCAAAAAGGCGAAGCAGCACCCTATTTGAAGTTTGGAGAACAGACTCTCAAGTGCCCTTAGTGATTTGCCTATTTCTACATATTTCTACCCCAGATCAACGTGACCACCATGATGTTCCGAGGTACACTGGAGCCATGATGCGATTCTTTGGACGCTATCACGAAGGTGGTGAGGTCCGCTCTGCTCTGGTTGTCATCTTGCAATCCCTTCCCAGTAACTACACAGGTTGTTCCATAGGTGGTTTAGCCCCCTAAATTATCTAGAGATTCAATATTTTAGATCCATTTGATCCATTCATCATCATTCATCTATGATCTATAGATATCTATGATCTGTTGATATCTATAGATATCTATAGATATCTATAGATATCTATAGATATCTATAGATATCTAATAGATATCTATAGATTACAACCATTCATGACCCCAATGGACTTCCAATGGACCCCCGTCGTAGATCGAAAACCACGGCTGGGGATTCCATGAATTTCGTCCCAGGTCTATGGCAATAGTTTCTTCGAGTCGGCTGAGGTCGCGGCTGTGAGCCGAGATAGAAACATCAGTTATATAAGGAACAAAACAAACAAATCCAAATCCTACTAAATTCATGGCAAATCCCTTTTCATTTTATCTTTTAGTCTCTTTTTCTTGGGGTGCACACCATAGTCATACGGGCAGCCAGAGACCAAATCACAAATTCTACCTCCAAGGTTCGAATCAATTTTGCAGGTCGACATGTGGTTAGACTGGAGCCTGATGGAGTTTGCCAATCCACCGACCAATTTGGAGAAGGCCGCATTTTGTATGGCTCCACGTGGAGTCACACGAATTCTCTTCAGTTCCGCGCTGTTGAAACAAAATTGAAATTTCACATTTGGGGATTTGAGGATGGTGAACACCTATAGGGACCATGTGGATGTGGGGACGGCCCAACATCCATTTTTTCAACCTTGGGTCAAACCCCCAACTCACAGGTTTCAATACTAAGTCATGGTCTCATGACGACTGGATGATGGAAAGGGGGTACCCCCTTTGACCAGGCCCTGGACGCATTGGAGAAGCATCTGGACCAACGGGTCCCTGAAGAAATTTGGGAACTTGGGCAGTGGCCACCAGGGGAAGAAAAAGCATGCAGGAAACATCAAGAAACCGAGGTCTTCCGCAGTATTTGTAGTGAGTCCCGGAGTTCAGCAAGTAGACTTTCCATCTCAACCGATTCTGGGAACTTTCCGCTGTTCACCAACACACCGGTTAAGGTCTTCTTGGTTGGGCAACGCTTCACTTTGGCGGATGTTGCAGCCAGCATCCCCTTGTACTGCTTCCAGCAACAGGTGCGGATGGAATTCTTGGAGAATCGATAATCTCGGAGCGTCATGAACAAATTTTGATGCGTCATGTTGATGCATTTGTTGCGTTTCAAGCTCTTCTGTTTAGGGGCCAAATGCAACACCTCCCCTTGTCCAAGGAGATGGACGTCCGTTCTCGATTGGAAAATTCCGACTAATGTGGCACACCCAGTTTATACCACATCTATCATCATCTATCCCCATGTACCCTATCATACCCCCCAAGTTTCACCTGGTATCGAAAAAACCTCAGCTCCTCAAACCATCCCAGTTCAGCTCAAACTCTGATGAAATATGTAAAAAAACCTGTATTTCTTCACATGATACATATGATATCACCTATATATATCAGGATTTTTTTGGTGATTTATAGTTATTTTATAGTTATAGTGATAAATATCACCTATGATATTCCTATATATTCCTACCTAAATCATGGGATTTTTATCACTGCCTCACAGGGCCTGGTGACATCCTTGGGCCGCGCGACGAAACGCTGGCTGGGCACCTGCTTGGCGACAGAGGTGGTTCGATGGCTGTGGAGAATCCCATGGGAGAAAAAAACACCATTTTTTCGATGGGATACCCTGAAAAACAACCCTGAAAAATTCCTGGATTTAGTATGGATTTACTGTGGTTTGATATGGTTTTGTAATGTTTTGTATGAGAACCCCGATTTGGGGGATTTGATGTTGGGAATAACAGTAGGCGGCATTCCTGGTGAATGGCAAGCACAATATGAATGTGATCAACATGGTCGAACACGGCAACAACATTTTTGAGATGACCCATTCGATATTTTCGTTGTTGTTTGCCGTGTTCGAAGTGCTGAGTTTCTGTATGGCTGATCTGAGAAGGTGAAATCCAACACGGTCCAATGGTCCAACATGGTGGCCTGATTCGAGGCAGCCTCCAGCTTTGACTTCGTGAAGGTCCCCAAGACAGCAGCACCTGCCCCAGCAGCTGCCCCGGCAGCTGCAGCGCCTGCTGGGAAGGCGGATGTTGGGGACATGAGGTTTGCAACAATGGATCAAAAAGCCATCATTGGGTTGGTGGATAAGGAAGCCAGGAAACCACATGTTTTTCCCTCTGAAATTGATAGTCGTTTCTGACAAATGCCAGGCAGCAAAGGCCCCGGTTCAAGCTGCTGCAGAGCCACCGGCACCCATTGCACCGACTACCATGGTTGATCGTACAGCCCGGCATGTTTGATGGCCATTTGGGGCTAAAAAAACCCATTGACACACGCATATGTTGGAACGTTGTGCACTGAAGCTAGAAGCAGACAACAAAAGCCACCAGACGTTGAGCTGTCGTTGGGCAGCCGATGCACAATTGATGCATTTTGTTGGTTCTCAGACTCATTGACTTACTACAACTCATTAGTCATGCAATTCAGTATGTCCGAAAAATGATCTCTGGATATCTTCCCAGAAATCCATGTTGGATCACCTTTTGGGGATCCCCAGGCTACAGCAGTTGCGTGGGTGGCCGAACGGAGATCAAGCGGATTGTGGTGGCGGAAGACATGGGAAAGAGCATGGTGGGACAGACGGTCAGTCTGTGTGGCTGGGTCAAGACGGCCCGAGAGGCGGCCTCGCGGATGGCATTGATGGCATTGATACCCTTTGGTAAACTAACATAACTATGGAAAATCACAATTTTTAATGGGAAAACTCACTATAAATGGCCATTTTCAATAGCTATGTTAGTTTACCAGAGGGTAGCATTGATGTGAGACCTGTGAGACCTGAAAAAAATTGGGAGAGTGGCCAGGCGGACAAGGGCAAGCTGTACTTCATCCAGTTGAACGATGGATCCATACCTTTGGATATCCAGGCGGATTTCCTACCTGCTGTGTCTATATGGTTAGGTTATTAGGTTATGTTGGGTTACTGTTGTGATTGAAAGAAAAAGATGACATGGACGAGTATTACACCAGATAGATTAGATAGATTGAGCTAATTTGTCAGCGATTCTCTGCCGACTGAGCAAGACATCCAGAGAGAGAGAGAGAGAGAGAGAGCCGCACAGAGAGCCGCACAGGTGGTGATCGATTCGAGTGCAAAAGGCTTTGACAGTGAGGCACTTATCACCGAGCCGCACTGGGCAGTGGTAACAAGGCGCAATACTTTGTTTATCGATGACAGAGTTTGTTGCTGCGTTGCCAACCGGCTACAGCGGCTACAAGATTTCTAAGTCGAACCTTGTGGATGCTCGATTTGGCAATCCAGCTGGGATCAAATGGATAGCACACATATGCATAGGATCGCATAGGCACACATATATATATATATATGGGAGCCGTCCGTAAAAGCAGGTCACACATTTATGAATTGATGCGTTTACTTTGCTTTGCGCGATTGCTAAAACCTGCATCGCGATAGGCTGAGCGATTGGTTGGCGATTGGTTATACGGCTACAACCCTATTACTACTACTACTACTACTACGACGACTACTACGACTACTACGACTACTACGACTACTACTACTACTAGTAGTACTAGTAGTACTAGTAGTACTAGTAGTACGAGTACGAGTACGAGTACGAGTACGAGTACGACTACTACTACTACTACTACTACTACTACTTCTACTACTACTACTACGACTACGTTCGAGACCAGAACCATGCCAATAATTGACATGGCCGCGCGGATTCCGCGCGCGCGGAATCCGCGCGCGCGGAGTCCGCGCAGATGTTTTCAGGTCAGAAGGACATTCAAGCTAGCTCCAATTGAAAACAGGTCAGAAACAGGTCAGAAACAGGTCAGAAACACCAAAAAGGCAGCACTTGCCTAGCATCCCATCCATCCATCCATCCATCCATCCATCCATCCACCTCAGCTCTTATCATTGCTACTTCTACTATTACTATTACTATTACTACTATTACTACTTCTACTCCTCCTCCTCCTCCTACTACTACTACTACTACTAGTAGCACTAGTACTAGTATTTGGGGCACTAGTAATGATATTACTTTGACGATCACTAAAATTGTTCCTAGTTTGACTGCCCGTGCTGATTTTTTTGAAGTTGAAGAAGACTCCGGGAAAGGTCAGAAACAGGTCAGAAACAGGTCAGAAACACCAAAAAGGCAGCACTTGCCTAGCATCCATCCATCCATCCATCCATCCATCCATCCATCCACCTCAGCTCTTATCATTGCTACTTCTACTATTACTATTACTACTATTACTACTTCTACTACTCCTCCTCCTACTACTACTACTACGACTACTACGACTACTACGACTACTACGACTACTACTACTACTACTACTACTACTACTACTACGAGTACGACTACTACTACTACTACTACTACTTTCGAGACCAGAACCATGCCAATAATTGACATGGCCGCGCGGATTCCGCGCGCGCGGAATCCGCGCAGATGTTTTCAGGTCAGAAGGACATTCAAGCTAGCTCCAATTGAAAACAGGTCAGAAACAGGTCAGAAACAGGTCAGAAACACCAAAAAGGCAGCACTTGCCTAGCATCCCATCCATCCATCCATCCATCCATCCACCTCAGCTCTTATCATTGCTACTAATACTACTACTACTACTACTCCTGCTACTACTACTACTGCTACTACTACTGCTACTACTGCTACTACTACTACTACTCCTACTACTACTCCTACTCCTACTCCTACTTCTACTCCTACTCCTACTCCAAACGCAACCTCTCTCTCTCTCTCCCTTGCCTATTCCCTCACCCTCCTACCAGAACTCCTACGCCTACTCCTATTCCAATTTCCACTACCACTACTGCTAGTGCTACTGCTACTGCTAGTGCACTGTGAGTTTTCCGGACCGTTTCCGGACCGCACAAGCTTATTTTGCTTCCAAATTTGAAATCGAATGCGTTCACGCATGGATCCTTACTCCCACTACTAGATTTGCTACTACTCTTAGTACTACCACCACACCCGCTGCTACTGCACCACCACTACCACTAGTACACCTAGGAATTTCTGCTCTTGCTTTTAAATCCAATTGACACGAGTTCCGCTGAAGGGTCAGAAACGAGTCAGAAACCAGTCAGAAACCCGTCAGAAAGAAACCGGTCAAACGCAACCATCTGTTTCCCCCTCCCTCCCTCTCTCTCTCTCTTTCTCTCTTTCCCTCCCTCTCCCTTTCTTCCCTTGCCCTGCTACTAGAACTCCTTCTCCTATTCCTACTCCTACTCCTACTCTTACCCCTCTACTACTACTACTACTACTACGACGACTACTACTACTACTACTACGACTACGACTACGACTACGACTACGACTACGACTACGACTACGACTAGTACTACTAGTACTACTAGTACTACTAGTACTACTAGTAATACTAGTACTACTGCTGCTGGTACTACTGTGAGTTTTCCGGACCGTTTCCGGACCGCGCGAGCTTATTTTGTTCCCAAATTTGAAATCGAATGCGTTCACGCATGGATCCTCATTATAACATAGACCCGGGCAAGCCGGCGGCGGAAGTTTCCCAAACATAAATGACCTATAGTTCAAAGACAACCTGTCCCGACCGTGTCCTTCCCTCGACACTCCACACCTCACACTGCACACTGCCCTCTTCGCACTCCAAACTTCAAACTTCACACTCCACACTTCACACTCCACACTTCTCACTTCTCACTGCTTCCTTCACACTCCAAACCTCACACTTCACACTTCACACTGCACACTTCACACTTCACAGTCCACACTTCACACTTCACACTTCACAGTCCACACTTCACACTTCACACTTCACAGTCCACACTTCTCACTTCGCACTTCACACTTCACACTTCACACTCCACATTTCACACTTCTCACTTCTCACTGCTTCCTTCACACTCCAACCTTCACACTTCACACTTCTCACTTCGCACTTCACACTCCACACTTCACAGTCCACACTTCACACTTCTCACTTCACACTTCTCACTTCTCACTGCTTCCTTCACACTCCAAACTTCACACTTCTCACTTCGCACTTCACACTCCACACTTCACTCACACTTCACACTTCACAGTCCACACTTCACACTTCTCACTGCTTTCTTCACACTCCAAACCTCACACTTCACACTTCACACTTCACACTGCGCTCTTCGCACTCCACACTGCACAGTCCACACTTCACACTTCTCACTTCACACTTCTCACTTCTCACTGCTTCCTTCCCACTCCAAACTTCACACTCCAAACTTCACACTTCTCACTTCGCACTTCACACTCCACACTTCACTCACACTTCACACTTCACACTTCTCACTTCTCACTGCTTCCTTCACACTCCAAACCTCACACTTCACACTTCACACTGCGCTCTTCGCACTCCAAACTTCACACTCCACACTTCACACTTCACAGTCCACACTTCACACTTCTCACTTCTCACTGCTTCCTTCACACTCCAAACCTCACACTTCACACTTCACACTGCGCTCTTCGCACTCCAAACTGAAACTTCACACTCCACACTTCACACTTCTCACTTCCCACTGCTTCCTTCACACTTCACACTTCACACTGCACTCTTCACGCCCCACACTTCACACTGCTCTAAACGTACGTCCAACAAAAAAACACTAGTGCCAAAATGGAGAAAATCTGCTAACAAACCCATTTCGCAGCCTTCATGCAGCCACTCCAAGACGATTTCCGAGATCCAGCTGCAAAAGACAATAGTATTACGAATGCAGCCACAGCACGAAGCAACCTTGACGCAGCCATTACAATAAGATCTGCAGAGACTGAGTTGCAAAGCACAATAGAACTACGCGCAACGGCGTCGGAAATTGTAGCTCCAAAACCGGATCTCGACGCCAGAGCGAAAAAAAGACGATTTTGAAGCACTTTTTAAAAGGATTTTTAGAAGGAAAATCACTAGCGCCAAAATGGAGAAAATCTGCTAACAAATCCATGTCGCAGCCTTCATGCAGCCACTCCAAGACGATTTCCGAGATCCAGCTGCAAAAGACAATAGTATTACGAATGCAGCCACAGCACGAAGCAACCTTGACGCAGCCATTACAATGCGATCTGCAGAGACTGAGTTGCAAAGCACAATAGAACTACGCGCAACGGCGTCGGAAATTGTAGCTCCAAAACCGGATCTCGACGCCAGAGCGAAAAAAAGACGATTTTGAAGCACTTTCTAAAAGGATTTTTAGAAGGAAAATCACTAGCGCCAAAATGGAGAAAATCTGCTAACAAATCCATGTGTCGCAGCCTTCATGCAGCCACTCCAATACGATTTACGAGATCCAGCTGCAAAAGACAATAGTATTACGAATGCAGCCACAGCACGCAGCAACCTTGACGCAGCCATTACAATGCGATCTGCAGAGATTGAGTTCCAAAACACAATAGAACTACGCGCAACGGCGTCGGAAATTGTAGCTCCAAAACCGGATCTCGACGCCAGAGCGAAAAAAAGACGATTTTGAAGCACTTTTTAAAAGGATTTTTAGAAGGAAAATCACTAGCGCCAAAATGGAGAAAATCTGCTGACAAATCACTGTGGCAGCCTTCATGCAGCCACTCCAGTACGATTTACGAGATCCAGCTGCAAAAGACAATAGTATTACCAATGCAGCCACAGCACGAAGCAACCTTGACGCAGCCATTTACACTGCGGGAACGATCCTGCAGTTGCAAAGCACAATGGAATTCCATCGGCAACTCATCCACCAGCACCACTTGCAATCCCATTTGAGCGAAAAAAAGACGGAAGCACGATCACTAGCGCCAAAAGAGTGCTAACAAATCCAAATGCAGCCACAATGGAATTCCATCGGCAACTCATCCACCAGCACCACTTGCAATCCCATTTACATTGCGGGAACGATCCTAGAGTTGCAAATCACAATGGAATTCCATCGGCAACTCATCCACCAGCACCACTTGCAACCCCATTTACAATGCGGGAACGATCCTACAGTTGCAAATCACAATGGAATTCTGTCGACCACACATGCACGAAACACAGGTGAAACCCCATTTACAATGCGGAACCGATCCGAACATGATCCGAACATGATCCGAGCATGATCCGACCACACACGAGACCGTCTCGCACCCGTCGCACCGCAGAGGTAGATCATCGAGGTTCGGGGACGGACTTTGTATGGAAAAACATAGGGTTTCGTGCATCTGCTATCTCTCAAAAACGCATTTCGTGCGAGACTTCCTCCAAAACTCCATCGGCAACTCCTCCACCAGCACCACTTGCAATCCCATTTACAGTGAGGGAACGATCCTAGAGTTGCAAATCACAATGGAATTCCATCGGCAACTCATCCACCAGCACCACTTGCAACCCCATTTACAATGCGGGAACGATCCTACAGTTGCAAATCACAATGGAATTCTGTCGACCACACATGCACGAAACACAGGTGAAACCCCATTTACAATGCGGAACCGATCCGAACATGATCCGAGCATGATCCGACCACACACGAGACCGTCTCGCACCCGTCGCACCGCAGAGGTAGATCATCGAGGTTCGGGGACGGACTTTGTATGGAAAAACATAGGCTTTCGTGCATCTGCTATCTCTCAAAAACGCATTTCGTGCGAGACTTCCTCCAAAACTTCATCGGCAACTCCTCCACCAGCACCACTTGCAATCCCATTTACAGTGAGGGAACAGTTTCTTTGCTAACTCTTTCTGTGACTAACTCTTTCCCTCACTAACTCTTTTTTTGACTAACTTGTTTCTTTGCTAACTCTTGCTTTGACTACCTCATATATCCTGACTAACTCTTTCTTTGACTAACTCTTTCCCTCACTAACTCTTTCTTTGACTAACTCTTTCCCTGACTAACTGTTTCTTTGCTAACTCTTTCTTTGACTAACTCTTTCCCTCACTAACTCTTTCTTTGACTAACTCTTTCCCTGACTAACTAACTCTTTCTTTGACTAACTCTTTCCCTCACTAACTCTTTCTTTGACTAACTCTTTCCCTCACTAACTCTTTCTTTGACTAACTCTTTCCCTCACTAACTCTTTCTTTGACTAACTCTTTCCCTGACTAACTGTTTCTTTGCTAACTCTTTCTTTGACTAACTCTTTCCCTGACTAACTGTTTCTTTGCTAACTCTTTCTTTGACTAACTCTTTCCCTCACTATCTCTTTCTTTGACTAACTCTTTCCCTCACTAACTCTTTCTTTGACTAACTCTTTCCCTGACTAACTCTTTCTTTGACTAACTCTTTCCCTCACTAACTCTTTCTTTGACTAACTCTTTCCCTGACGAACTCTTTCTTTGACTAACTCTTTCCCTGACGAACTCTTTCTTTGCTAACTCTTTCTTTGACTAACTCTTTCCCTCACGAACTCTTTCTTTGACTAACTCTTTCCCTGACATTCTAAAAGTCCGTAACACGGAAGTTTCTCCCCCTAAACTTCCTTTGATAATACATAACTTATATTTTATGTATATGATCTGATCAACGAAGAACAAACCCTTCCGCGATTGCTCACTGTGGTACCGCGGTTGCTACGCGATTGGCTGAGCGATTGAGGGCTGTCCGGGAAAAGGTATTTTGGACAACCCTCATATATATATATCCTTTATTCACACTTACATACTTAATATATCTTAAATATACGTATATCTTAATATTTTAGTTTTCCCACTATTTCTGCAGTCTTTTGTGCCCTTGAGACTTTCCTGTACATAGCACACCTGCGCGCAGCCCTGCTACGTCATGCCATTGGCAGCACGAGACCTACAACGGGTGGTGTGGGCAGCTTTGGAAGACGGTGATCTGGAGGCTCTGCGAAAGCTCTCCGAAACGAATGTGGATTGGAACAAGACCCACCCTTCAGAAGGAAGCACCCCACTGATCAAAGCAATCTGCAGGCTGGCGCAAAAGAGAAAAAGAAAATATCTGGACATCATCGAGTGGCTTATCAGACAAGGTGCTGATCCAACCTACACACTACCAGATGTCTCCAATTGCAGTGTGAGACTCTCAGCAGCTGAGAAGATTTCGTTGGCAGGGCACTCTGCTTTTAGCTCCATCACTGCCTTGATGAAGACCCATAAGAAGTTGGAAGTTCCCTCGTTGTCGAAACTACTTCGAAAAGCCAGACGTTTGATGACCAGTGCGTCAGTGGCATCCATGTCTTCGCAACGAGATCAAGTCCGGGTTGACAAGAGCGTGGTGGATCTTTGGGAACGCATCTTGGAATCAACAGCCTCACATGATGTGGCCTTTCAAACTGCCGGCAAACCAGTCACAGCTCATTCACTCGTACTGCTGGAGGCGTCCCCAGTGCTGAAAGCTATGCTGCACTCACCGATGAGAGAAGGTGGAACCCGACAAATTGAAGTGAGGGATACGTCCAGCAGTGCCGTGCAGCTTTTCCTTGAGACCCTCTACACATGCTCCAGTCGTTTGGAACCCACCTGCCAAGATGTCTTGGCTGCGCTGGACTTGGCACATCGATGGCAAGTCAATGGCGTTGTCGTGATTCTCTCAGAGGTGTTGGAGGTGCGGGGTGGCCCATCACAGTTCTAAACCTGCCCATGTTGGCTTCTGTTGAACGCTATTATAATTTTATAATTGCATTGACTTATTTTGAATTACTATCAGGATATTATCATTCGACATTGATATATATATATAACATATAATTATATTATATATACACACATACACATCTGAATTATATCTTTTTTTCGATCATTGATGTTTAAAGCTTTCTTTTTGTGACGTCCTGCTGGCCAGGAGATGATCAGCGATGACGACTTCCTGGCCATCGCCGAGGCCGCGGTATTGAAGGACCTCACGAGGTTGAAGGAGTCCTGCCGATCCTTTGGGGAAGCGTCGCAGTCGGTACAGGACAGGTTGAAAACCGAAGAATTTCCTCAGTGCGTCTTGGACCTCTTTGCACAAAATGGCCCGCCATCGATTGCAAACGACAAGAAAAGAAGGCGGTTTTGAGCTCTCAGAAACTGCGAGTTCATGGATGGCAAAGATGGCCACAAATTGCTTTGAACAGATACTTTTGAGCAGGTTTCACCTTTGAAGTTCAGGGCACTTGTGTGTCCCGAGGATTTGAGATAAAAAGGGGCCAGTGCCAGAACACTCATCGCCAGTTCTTAGTGAGATTATATATCGCTTGTAACATAATATTACTTCTTGCCTGGGGGATTAATAAGCTCATACATGATTTGTCATATCCACATCCACTTACTTGTAGCCCCTGCTCCCCTGCTTAGGCTTGAAGGGCCAAGTGGGCACTGGAGCTTCCTTGAAGTGTGTGGGAAAGGTGGGCCACAACTGTTGAGAAGCTCCTACCGAGATTGACTTGTTTGGAGTGTGGAAGTCCAATGGTCAAGAGCACAGGTAAGTATCACAGAACAGATGTCTCGAAGCTTCAACATACATCAAACCTTCTGCGATTTTTTAGATGTGTTTTTTTCCTGGCAGATTGTGGAGTCTCCTGGAAAAAATCAAGCAGTGGAGCTGCTTGTGAAGGCAGAAGTGGGACAAAGAAAGGAGGTTAAAACTTTGAAGATGTGAATGCTTTCCCATGGACCCATTGACAGCTGAGAGCAGTTTTTTTTTCTGGATATGACATGATTAGACAGGCAAGGTACTCAAACATCAAACAACGTCCATGATGTAAGCACTACCAGGGGGGCATCTGCCAGGAACCAGGTACTGAAGTTGTGCTATTTGGAGGTGTTGATGCGAAGGAGCTGCTGTCAAAAACTCTCACCTCTCTGGGGTACAGTGGAAAACCTGCTGAAAGCTGGTGGCGGTGCCTCACTTTGTTTCATACTGTTCCACCATTCTTCGGTTTTGAATTGTGCTTTTATCATCGTTGATCAAGTCTGGGTGCTGGAGTATATTGCTCCAGAAGTTTAGTGTGACCCGAGCCGTGAAAGCCCGAAAGCTCACTAGATTCAGAGGCATCTGTTTTCAACATGGGGTCATCTTGGTCTCCAAACTGCAGTGCCTCCAGATGTCCACACTGTGAGAGGAATATCCCCTTTCGAAGAAAGGCCATAGCCATGAGCTGCGGGCTCAGCCTGTCAGACACTCTCCGGTATGGGTTAAAACTCATGGGCCCACTAGGTGAGGGCATGAACATCATTGTACATTCACCATCATTCACCTATACCAAGCTATTTTGCTGCAGTTTACCAGGCATTTCAGTGGAAAATTCAGGTGTTAGCTCCAGACATTTCGGCTCATTGATTTGGAATCAGAAGTTGGGCGCCCACAGCCAAGATGCCCAGTGTTGCCGGTGTGGATGTTCCCAATTGGTGTGTGGCAGGGGCAGCAGGGGCAGCTGCCATGCTTACGCCTGCTGCGGTCTATGCTTACCTCTTAAGAACCAGCCGGCAGCGGAAGGAGTTCTTTGCCGACATCCCTCAGCCAAAAGAAGAGTCAGTGATCTTTGGTGGTGTCGGAACTTTGGTGAAGATGACCAAACCTGACAAGGCCCTGCCCACAATCAAGCAAACCTATGAGGAGCTTGGGGACACTTGGGGGGTCCGATTGCCCAAGTGGCTTCTCCGGAACCACGAGTTCTACTTGCATACTCGTGATCCAGCAATCATCGCGGAGATCCTGTCCAAAAAGGACGTCTTTCATTCACGAGCATCCGGCATGGTATTTGACAACACTATCCCCTTGGGTTTGCTCGCATTGAGATCGGAAGGGCCCCATTCTCAGTGGGCATTCCATCGCCGTTTGGTTGCACCCTTGTTCAGTGACAAATTCTTGCTGGGCTATTCTGAGCAGGTTCATGAAAAGGCTGACTTGCTGCGATTCGTTCTGAACGAGAGGATCAAAGATACCAAGAGTCCAGAGGCCCAGTGTGACCTCCAACAATGCCTGAAGCTTATTACCTTGGACATCATCGGCAGCATTGGCTTCGGCTTCAATTCCAATGCGATGATGACATACCTGCCAGAGGGGCACCCTCAGGAATTGAGCAAAGCAGAGGCTGCTGGCGAGCTGGAGTTCCTGAACTTTAAGCTGAAAAAAGAAGCTGTCCTGGTTTAAAGTTGAAAAAACATCAACATGTATTATAAAATATGACTGACTCTTACAAACTTGTCCTCGCTGGTTTGCTTTTTTAGAGTCATAGACCTCAAGGAATGTGTGGCCAATCATGTTTCTTCTGTATTTCTTTTGAGGGTGCTATTGCATGCTGTTGAGGTTTCTAGAAGCTTCAGAGGTCCTGCTCCAGGAGACGGCGAAACGCAATGCAGAGCCAACGTTCATGAGATATATGCCCCGGCGTTTCATGCGCTGGCGGAAGGCAACTGGGAACTTGGACAAGCGGATCAATGCGGTCTTGAGCTCTGGCAAGTCGGAAGGTTCCAGGTTGAACATGCTGAAGGCCCTTCAGGATGCACATGAGGGTGACAAAAAGATGAGTAAGGCAGAGTTGACCGATGAAATTCTGACACTGCTGATCGCAGGTCATGAGACCACGGGCTACACCACATCATGGGCTCTCTATGAGGTTGCTTGCCATCCAGAGGTCCAAGAGAAGATTCTCGCAGAAGCATCGGCAGTCGACCTGGATACCCTCCCCCTGACGAATGTTCAGAGCATGCTTCCCTACTCGTGGATGGCTTGGCAAGAAGCATTACGCTTGCATCCAACTGTCACCATGATTGGTCGGCAGGCCGAGGTTGACACTACCTTGGGAGGAAAGTACAAACTGCCAGCTGGCAGCATCGTCGCTGTTTCCCAAGTCATGCTGACGCGCAGTGAGGAGATTTGGGGACCAGATGTCATGAACTTTTCTCCTGAAAGGATGGAAAAGGGCTATCCGGAGCTTCACTTGCCTTTCGGCTTTGGTGGCAGGACTTGCATTGGCAAAAGGCTTGCCTATGTGGAGGGTGTCTATTTGCTTGCCTTTTTGGTGAAGAACTTCAGACTGAGGGTTGGAGAAGAAGCCCCGATTCCCACTCCCTGGATCACAGTTACCCACAGCGCAAAGGAAGGCATCCACCTCATGATGTCCAAACGATCGGAACTTTGACAACTGTGAGAGATGGCCGGTCCCACATTTTGCATGAGTCTGAGGAGACTGTTGTAAAGTGTATGCTATAGTGATATGGGCATGTTCTAGACATTGCCCATCTTTACGATAACTTATCATGCATAGCATGGAGTTTGCGGGGTGTGATCTGCTTTTGGGCAGCCAGCAACCTTCATGCTTAACCCGGCTCGCGGCCACCTGTAGAGTGCAAAAAACAAGGACGTTACATGACGTTACGTCCATGGGTTAAAATATGTTGGCCCAATATTTTGGAGATGGACATCCGTTTCCAAGCTATTTTGGGGTTCATCATGCGTACCAGGGTTTTAACATGTTTTGACCCATAGCCAATTTACGTGGCATTTCAGTGGAAAATTCAGGTTTTTGCGATCCATCGCCCATTTGCGACCCCGCTCGAACTTGATCGGCAGCGTGTCTAACTCAGTTCAATGCTTTGCGTGCCAGAAAACTTCAACATGGGTTCCTTTAGATTTGGAGAGCCGAAGGGAAGCACCTCGCAAAACTACAAACTGCACAACTTCATTTTCTGTAGGGCTACTGGGTTTACCCGGATTGTTCAAGTCAAATTGTCCCCCGTGAAGTTGACACATGCTCAGGTTGCACGTGTGCGTGCAGCCCTTGCACAAGCAACGCATGAATTCTTCAGGCGGTATGTTTGAGGAGAGGAATCCTGGCCACCAATCTCTTGAGAACATATGTGACTTTGTCAAACATGGGTTAGTTTCTGATATTGGGTTATGGTCAGCAATCGACTAATATGGAGTTTCTTACGCACATTTATCACGATTCTCCTTCTGGGATGGATGATCATAAATGATCATAAACCAGCCATTGATCATAAATTGAATCATAAATGATCATAGATCATATGCATACCATATGCCATATTTGGACCCTAGCACATATCGTTTTGGTGAATCCTCGGCAGGTCCAATGGTTTCCTTTATGTCAGCTGCCTCAGTGAATCGCGCGTAAACTTTCCGCGAACCGCGACCGCGTGGTGCCATGTTTGTGGGGCCCAGGAATCCCCTATTATTGATGGTATTGATGGCCAATAGTTACATTATCATTATTAACCATCATTACATGGGATTATTGATCATATTAATAATGTTAAATAATAATACATTATTCTCATTATTGATGGTTGTTCCATATTATTCCCATAGTAATCCCATAGCAATCCCATATAGAACTGATGTTGCAGACGTTTCATCGGATGAGTGACTCCAGGTTCACACACCGCTGATCACTGCAGCAGACTGTGAAGGTGCTGGCGAGATGCGTCTCAACTGAAGCATTGACAGGTGTGTCCGAAATGGGATTTTCATGGGGAACATGATGATTTTTATGCGGAAAACGATGACCTTTATGAGGACAATGATGAGTTTATGGGGAACATGATGATTTTTGTGGGCAAGCGATTCATTTTTATGGGGAAAAATGATGATCACGCGTGGGATTTTGGGGGAGTTTTCTTCTCCACAGAATCCACTGAGGTTCCAGGTCACCACAATGATGATGGATGCAGAGAAAGATGGCAAGCCACTACCAATGGTGGGAGGGAAGGCGGACGCACGGGACACCATGAGACAACTAGCTTTGGTTGTTAGCATGCTTTCACATTTTGTTGATCTCAACTCATTGTGGATTTGGTATGAATTGCAAAAAAACCGGTCTGTTTTTTCCACGCGAGACAACGACAAGCTTTTGCAAAGGCTATTTGAGGAGGGCACAGGTTTTCTCAGACTGCTCCATTTTGCCCAGTGAGATAACTGGATGGTATCTCTAGATATTTGATGTTTTGCCCAGTTTGACTACTCCAAAGATTTCTTCCAAAAGCCGGCCTTCTTGACCGTCAGTGGCCAGTGTGTATCTCAGAGTTACGCAGGGTGAGTTGGAGATCCTGTTTCGCAATGGGTTGGTGGCAGATGCCCATGAATCACACCTGGAGTTGTCTCAAAATTGGGGAAACATTTGGAACATCGTATGGTTTACCTTCGTTTCCCAATCTTTCAAGGGCCAGAAAGTGGAGGTCCGTCCTCAATTTTGAGACAAACCCGCATGGATCAGATACCTGCAACCTCATATTTGAGGGATTAACATCCATCTATCACTTGTATTGGCCAGATCTTTTTCCAGAGCTTTCCTCATGGGGATGATTTTTTGGGCATTGTTTGTTTCATCAATTATTATCAATTATCAGTAATATCGTGAAGCATCATCAGCTCTCATCAGCTCTCATCAGCTCTCATCAGCTCTCATCAACTACCATCCAACACCATCTCAACTAGCATCAAACATCATCTATCATCAAATTTACACTAGTTTCCAGTGGTTTCCAGATTTCGCATCTTCCCTTTCTTCCTTTCCCCCCTAGCCATGGACTTCGGCCTGGGATCTCACCGGGTTTTGGCGTCGAGGCTGTCCGTGGAGAACTACTGCTGCTCCCTCTCCAAGGTCTACACCTTCGGTCCCACCTTCCGAGCTGAGAACAGCCACACCTCCCGGTGGCCTGGAGTGATGGACAGCTGGGGGACAGCTGGGACTTAGTAGGATACTAGGATTTATAATAGTAGGATTTTTCATGGGATTTCATGGGATTTAGATAGCTAAGGTGGTTCTCGGGAGTGATGGATGTGGGATGTACTTGTAAAATATACACATCTCATTTTTTCCGGTATCTGGATCTCCGGGGCAGCTACATGCCGCGAAAAATAGAAACATGTTATTTATATAATATAGTCTATTGGTGAAATAAATCAAGCAGACAAAACATCTATACATATGCGAGACAGAGAATACGGTGAATGGCTACAGATGACTGCTAATGTTTGCTGTTGACTGATGCGTATCCTTCACCTTTTATGAATGAGTTGAGTGGCCGTGAGGCACCTGGCAGAGTTCTGGATGATCGAACCAGAGCTCGCCTTCGCTGACATTTTCGACGATATGACCCTTGCGGAGGCCCCAACTGGTCACAACTGGGCTGGTGCCAGCTGTTCCAATCGTCCATTGGCTGAAGAAAGTCTTGGCTCTCGGACATGCACAGGACTACCTCAAATATTGCGTGAAGTACGCCATGGTCCACAACCGTGCGGACCGGGCAACTACTAATTTAGCTCTGAACTTGCAACAAGATTCAAAGTTTCAACGATGCAGTTGGCAAATTCAAAGAGTGAAGAAATCAGTAGCTGGATTCTCGACATTGTCGGAATGACGATTTCCAAATCCCATGTGAAGAGAGAGCGCTTTGCTTCAACTGTGTTGAAGAATCATGCTACGTGAGGTCCCCTGTGTTTCACAGTCACTGTCAAAACACGAGGACTTAGAATTTTTCGAAGACAAGATCGAAAAGGGGCTGGTAGCTCAGATCCTTCGTCCATCGTCTCCCAGGGGGATTTTTGCTGATTTTTGGTCCCATTGGCCCATTGATCTCACAGGCTCATCAAGAGATTGGAAAACCTGCTGGCTGAGCCGTTTGCTCGGCTGACCTACACAGAGGCCCTGCAATGTTCATTTTTGTGCTTGGTAGCACTTCACTATTGAGATTGATGTTTAAAATTGGTAATCATCAACATGGCCATGTGAATCCATGTGACAGAATTTGTTACATTCTTCCAGTCTGTCCAGATTTGTGACACCAAGCTCAAGATTCAGCCCGTTTGGAGGCCATCAAGATTTTGCAGGACGAGTCTCCCAAAGCTGGCTTTCAGGTGCCATTTGTCGGGACGACATTGGATGACCTTTCAAGACTCGCTACAGGGATCTCTAGAGATCAGTGTATGGACTCCTCACAGCATCAGGGCCTGGCGGCCACCACTGAAAACACTGATGATCACTGATGGTTTCAGAGGCAACAAGACTTTGCCCTGGGATCACCAAGCTGTAACAACCAAAGGTTAGAGGTGTGTTAGAAGGTGTGCAACACCGGATGATTTGGGAAAAACTTGCCAATCCTATATTGCCAATCCATTCAGGCTTTTTTCATGGCATCACCTGCCATCTTTCACCAGGTGCCAGTGGAGTGGGGCATCGATCTTGGATCCGAACATGAAAGATATTTGGCCGAGAAGGCTCGGGAGTGGAGAAGGCCGTTCCCTTCGGGGTTGTGGCTATCAGAAAGCGAAGTTTTTGATGCCCATGTGAGGTTGTCCCAAAATGTGGGCATACCGTGTACCATGGTATACCCGATTTTATGGCCTTAAGAAATGGAACATCATGTGGGGTACCGCATATTCCGACACGTCCATGTATTGGACTTTGAGTGGCGATTCATCATTCCACAATCGTACAGTCTGCCGACCAAATTTCTGGACCTTGCTGTCACCGAATTCACCTTGCAGGGAGAGCTTTTCCTGCGAGCAAGTTGCTATGAAAAATTGAACATCCAAATTGCGCCAGGTTTACAAGAAGCCTGTTATCCTATATAACTACCCGAAGGTTGGAGGCTCAGAAGTGTATTGTTGCCAGAACTTTCTCTGAGTGGTGGGATTTACAGCTGTCCATTGTCCAACTTAGGACATCAAGGCCTTTTACATGAGGCTCAATGAGGCCTGGATGTTTTATACCCCGAAACTCCACTCAGCCATCGGATAAGTGCTGGTGTGCCGGAAATGAAGCGGTGCAGTGCAGCCACAGCTCTGGCTTTTCGACAGGACAACAAGACAGTGGCAGCCATGGATGTCTTGGCGCCGGCCATCGGGGAGGTGAGGTCTTGCAACAACTTGCAAAATGGGTATGTCTGAAAATGGGGTATACCATGGTATACCCCCAATTATAGCCATTTAGTAGGGATAATGATCATTAACCATTGGGTGTAGGGGTACACTATGTTCAGACAAACCCAAATAGCAAATACAAATCTGGAACGGAACGACCTAGGCATGTAGGCATGCAGCTGCAAAGGTGGTAGGGCTCCTGCCGCCAGCTGCTACCCCCAGATAAGCCAGGTGATTGGAGGTTCCCAGCGTGAGGAGAGGCGGGACACTTAGATTCTAATCACCGAATGGCTTCTTCAACAGCTCGGGTTTTCAGAGGTTGGCTCATCCAATTGGAGTCAGGTCTTGACAAGGTTGAGTTTCGGATAAAGGCCTTCGGATTTTGGATCTTGCTATGGGATTATGCCTTTTTACCTTAGATGTCCGGATTTCCTTTCATGCCTTGAGGTCGCTGAGCGACTAAACCAAAACCAGAGTACATTGGGCGATTTTAATCTGTAGCCTGCTTATAGCCTTTGTAGGATATCATGGGGGAAGATACCCCAAGTTGTAAGTCATTCGGCCAACCTCAGGGAACATCAAAGACCACTATGATGAATTATACGTCTTTTGATGTTTGTTGTGACATTTTTTTTGGTGAAATTACCTTACATCCTCATTCCCATTCTTCGTCATGATCATCGTTTCTCATCCATCCATTTCCCTTGATTTGGGGACCCCTACCCGTACCCTTATTGCGCTGTTGCCTTCCAAAGCCGAACGCGGAGAAACCACCTGGCATGAGCGAAAGCAAATTCCAGCCAGACTGCTCTGGTATCATTAAAAAATCAAACGAACCATGATTTATTGATTAAAAAGTAGATGAACATGATAAACACAGTGAACACATAGATGAAAACCGGAAAACCAGCGGCAAATTGGCCCTCAATCTTTATCACTGAATCATCACCAAGGCTGGACGTCTTAGACCGGAGAATTACTGAGATGGGCCTTGAGCCGAAAGATTATTGGTGGTGCTCCCGCGCCTGGGAATAGGACCTGTGATCTGTGAACTCATAGAATGTCATAGAAACCAAGCAGCCCGATGCATGAACATCACTTGAACAAATTGTAGAAAACACAGAATTTCCTCAGGATGGTTCTCTACACACAGTAATGTGATCTAGTGTGTCTAATCACAAAATAATGGCGCAAAGAACGAACTTCCCTGACGAAAGATTCGTACCTCAGACAGCTTTCTGCAAGATCAGCTGGGTCACTCAACTGGGCTTGTCTGAAAATGGGGACCTCCAAAATTTGACAGTTTATCATCCTTTTCAATTTATATATTCAATTTATCTAAATGGCCATAAACTCTAAATCCCCCATTTTAAGACCCAGCTAGCCGGCTCCCGGCTCCGCAAGAGGTACCGAGATTTGCGCCGCTTCGGCTCAGTGCCACACAGCGGCTTCGGCCTCGGCTTCGAACGACTCATCATGTTGTCTGCAGCTCAGATTCGCGGCGTTTGTCGAAATGTGGGGTTTTCGTCCCCAAAAAACACCAGAAATGGGAAAAAAACCAATCCCGAAGCATTTTGGTTTACTATCGGGAGTTGATAAAACAATGATTACATTCTGTTCTCGTTGCGAGACATAGAAATTCTTGGCCATTTGGATGATCCTTTCGCTATCTGATCTTAGCTTTGCTCAGGACCACTGGTATCGAGAACATCCGGGATGTTATCCCATACCCCAGGTGCAGCAGAGGTTGCTGTCCCCTTTTTTGGGGTTGTCCATGGTTTTCCCCAAATTTGGACTCCCGAAAATTCAGGGTTGATACTGTAGTTCAAAACTTTAAAAATCATTATTTCCCCACTGGACTTGTCATGAGTTGGGCTATACATTTTGAGATAAACCCAACTGCACTGCTCCAGAAGACCTATACATCATGTGCTTGGAGGTATCCGGGCCATGCTGAGTTCTGAGCCCTCAACCGAACTGGGACGCTAGGAAAGACAAAATGAGAGGGAGGAACTGATTTCAAACACGTGCGCAACTGCTTACTTTAGAGACCACGTCTGCTGCGATTTGTTTGGAGACCGGTTCTGGCTTTACTCAAAAGCTTTGGCTTGCTGGGAGTCTTTGCAGCCACTTCCGTAGCTGTTTTTGCAGCCAGATTTCATTGAGTAACAGGCTAGCGAGGTGCCAGAGTGGGACCCAGTTCTCTAACTACCATAACTTGTATGCTGTAGCTCTTTGAATCTCCAATACCAATGACATCCAACGAGCCATGCAGCTGCTTTTGGGCTGATGCAAATGCACCAGACCCAGTCGGATCGTTGTCGAAGATCAAAATCAATATTGTGATTATTGTGCGCAGCTAACTTAAATTATATCAAACTATCCCATCTGTAAATTGAGAAAATTGAGATCATCTAAAAAGATATCATGCATACAGCTGTCAGGCCGCTGGAGTTCAGCTTCAAAACCTGGATGCCCCCGCCGGCCCAGCCGAGCAGCGCTGGAAGATGGTGGAAGCGAAGGCGATGGATGGGAGAACACCCCAAACATCAGGAGTTAAGCATCAAACAACCATCAGAAATGGGGACTTAACCATGAAATAACCATGAAATAACCATGAAATAACCATGAAACATGTTGATTCAACTATAAATTTGGATTCAACAAGCTCACAATTCCATTTAAAATGATGCGTGCCGTTGAACAGCTGGCCATAGCTGGCAAAAAAACCAACCCCATCTCTCTGGCAGGTCCCGGAGTCTGAGCTAGACCTGGCTTGCTGGGTGGCAGTGGTGGCTGCTGTTGCGCTGCGACTGCTAGGAGGATGACATCAGGGAGTCATGGAGTCAGCTCGTTTCATCGTTGAGTTTAGCTACTTGGGGTAGTCTTGGCCTGTCTTGGCTTTTGACCAACGCACAGATTTTGGCCCTTGTTGCTCTCAAAGACATTTTGGAAGTTTATGATGCCCTAACGAAAAATTGCCTTGCAGATGGACATGAGATTTGTGTGAACTGTTCTTCCGTGGATTGCACTACGCAAAATACTCTTGAGAGTTGTAATTGGACTTGGGACTTGGGTACCTTTTCACGTCATGACGTGCATCGAACCCTTGCAGTTTCCTGTCGCAGGAGACACTGTTCTCCTGGCCGTGCCGCACGTGCAGGGTCGACAGGTTGGCCCAACTGTTGCAGTTTCAACAAGCGCTGAATCTAAATCTCAACAAAACCAACGTGCGAATATGGTCGAATCAACGAAACCAATGGAGCTGGTGGGAGACCAACAATCACATTGAAACACGAAGTCACCAGACTTACCAGGAATTCCAACTGAGAGAACATGAGAGAACTAGTTCATGTCGATTCTCAGGATCCCTTCGGTCATCAAATCATGCAGCAAATTGGGGCTGCTGCGAGGCCGTCTTGGCAGTTCGTGTGCTGCCGGGTTCAGATGCCACACTGGAAGCGCTGGCGACCTTGATACGTGGACGGCTAGCTGAGGCCTCACGCTTCGCTGGTCTGGGTAGTAAGAAATGCTGCCAATCTCCCGGTCGGTTTCAGTTTCTTTGGCCCCGAAACAAGGGGTTTTGATGGCCAACTTGATGATTACCAGAAAAGTTTGATTGGTACTCCCTGAGCCAGGCAGAAAGTGAGCATTTGTCCTTTAACTTGGAGAAGACCTTTGCCAGCCTTGGATCCTTGGACTTTGTGGTTTTGAGTGCTCGACAAAATGGGTCAATTCCTGAACCTCGCAACCCACCGGCTCTCCTCTTGGCCTTCACTCTGTAAAAAACATCAAGAACTTGTTTCAATTCCTGCAGTTCAGTTGGCTTGCGAAATGTATCTCTGGAAATTTTGTGAAGATTTGTTGTTGGGGGCACTGATTGACTCCAGGATTCACAGGAAGACGGTGTTTTGGCCCAGGCGGTACTGCAGACTCTGCAGAGGTACTGAGGTTGAGCTTTGAGAGGAGGCACCAGCACTAGGAAAGGATCTTCACTGATGGCTTGGCATCAGCAGATCATCAGCAGTTCTGCTGCTGCCTGTAGTTGTTCTGCAGCACCAGTTGCAGGTCCCAAGATTTAGAGCTCGTGGAGATCTCTTATCGTCGCGTGAGTCAGAACCAGGCCTGGAGAACCGCGAACAGCCAGCTCTCAAGTCTCTGCTCCGCCGAAAGGTTTGGCTCTTTGGGAATGCCCTCAAGGGGATCCTGAATGACATACAAGGCTGGGTGAGGCTGCTGTTAATATCTTCTAATAATAATATCTTCTTATAGATTGCCAAGCTAAGCCTTTAACGCGCCTTGCGAGACCAACCGGCTCCGCACGGCGTGTTTTCGCTCTCGCTGGTGCCGCCAACGTTGCGGCGGGTGATGCTGCGGGAGTTCAACGACACCAGCCATCCGTTTGAGGGCGCGGGCCTTACGCAGGGCTCCTTTAACCTATTGTTGTAGGTGAATGAAAGTCACAAGGAGGGAAAATGGTGGTTCTACTTATTTAATTTATTACCAACATTTGCCCCTGAAAAGTTGGGGTCTGGGAAGAAGCCCTTTTGCAGGGTCAAAGAAAGGACAACTTGTTGCAGGCTACTTTTCAAGGCACTGGCTGAGAATAGAGTGTGCATGCAGGGTTTTTGCTCAGGTGAGGGGCCGCTCAATTGCACTTAGTTTGCAATCGCAGCAGATCACTAGATTCAATCCATCAGAGTGATACATACACCCACACACACACACACACGATAAGAATTTGATTTGTGAGCGGATGCACGCGTGTTTCAGGAAGCTTCTACATGAAATCATCCGTGCTCGTGCCATTCATCTTCCAGAGGTTGGCCATCCTGACACATGAACATGGTGGACTTCTTGGCTTGTGACGGCTGGTTTTTGTATGGTTTCATCACAATCATTGCTGTGCTCCTAAGCTGGTGGAGGACCACGTGGCGATTGAGGAAGACGGAGCCAATGAGGATGTCATCGCTACAACCTACTCTACGTTGCTGCAAAATAGTAGACGCCTTTGTGAGAAGCTATGTTTGCTGCGTGCCGAGGGCATCATAGGCGAGGGCTTGGTTTGGGCGTGGCTTTGTGGGGATTTTAGCTGATGGTCCCTGTTAAGGCCCCTTACAGGCACCTGACCAGACCAGTAAGTGCTCTGTTCCTCACGTCCTGATGCTTTTGGTAATACCATGTTGCTTCCTGGCTTTGACAATTAGGTATTAGATGGTATTACCAAAAATCATCAGTGATATTGGCCCAAAATATATTAAATATTGTTCTTTTCTATTGGGCCAGTGATGTTCTTTTTGCGCACCACGCAGTTCCAAATCACTGAACTGTCGATACATTCACCGAAGAAACATCCAAAAAACATACTCAGCGTAGCTAGTCATATAAACACACGCACATAAATTATCTACAAAACACACACACACATATATATATGATTATATATGTGTGAAACTGACATGTCTTGCCCGGATCCTTGCATTGCTTCCACACTATATGGCAGTGAAACCCACCGTAGGCACCCTTGCTCGAAGCTAGGGAAGGTGGGCGGGACTTTTGCACTTGGGAGTGCATACGGTCAAAAGGTGCCATAGGCCTGGCGGCCTCGCTGTGCGGCTTGGTGGTGGGACCATCTACTTGGTTGACATTATCTTCTATCAGTAGGATCTGATTCCATTTGGCTAGGTGGCCTACATCCAGTTTTCCATTGGTTGGACCAATCCTCTGCTACCAGTGTGGGAGGGTCGAGTACCTTTCACACTGGTAGCGGAGCCTGAAGCTCCGTTGCCTCGGCATTGGAAGAGCGGGAGATCCAGGGCATGGCTTCGACCCTTCCTCCTGTCCCCGATGACGACGTGCCACCTCAGTCTTCTGTGGCACAACTCCCTTGGACTGCCATTCCAAAGTTCCAACCTGGGGTTACCAACGTCCAGGAATATGTGAAGAAGATGGAATTCTTGGCACACATGTGGCCTGCAGAACATCTAGACCTGTTGGCGCCCAGGGCGGCGTTGCTAGTTGAGGGATCTGCATTTGCCACTGTGTCCAAGTTGAGCGCCACGAAGTTGAAGGTGAAGAGCCTTGAAGGCGTCAAGGCTTTGATCAAAGCCATTGGAGGTAGCTGGGGCGCTACCGATTTTGAGGAGCGTTTTGAGTACTTTGAGAAGGCCCTGTACGGGATCACCCAGAAGTCCGATGAGTCCAACGACAGCTATGTCAGCCGGATGGAGGCTGTCTTTACAGAGCTTCTTGCGAGAGGCACATCGTTGGAAGAGGTGCAAGCCTATGTGCTCTTGCGACAAAGCACATTGAGTAGTGAAGACAAAAAGCGAGTGCTTCTGGAGAATCCTGAGTTGAAGTATGCTCCAACGGTCAAAGCTCTACGTCTCCTTGGTAGCCGTTTCTTTCATGAAGTGCAAACAGGAAAATCAACCCAGAAAACCAAAGTGTATGACACCATGCTTGCTGAAGGAAATGATGATGAGGGCACTGGCCCAATTCAGCAATCAGCGCTTGTGATGGAAGATGATGACATTTCCCCTGAGTACTTGGAGGCCATGCTGTCCCAAGATGACCCTGACGCTGTGATGGTGCAGGCCTTTGAGACGGAGTTTGAAGACTTTGTCCAAGAGACACCATCCATGCAGACAGCCTTGGTGAGCTACCTGGAGGCCCGACAGAGACTCCAGGACAAGCGCCGTTCACGTGGTTTTTGGCCTGCCGGCCATTCCAAGTCCAATTTCAAGGGCAAAGGCAAGGTGGGCAAATCCTTTTCCAAGGGCCAGGGCCGACAAAACCTCTTGGCCAAGATTGCAAAGAGCCGATGCCGTCACTGCAACCAGCTTGGCCATTGGAAGGCCGAGTGTCCTTTGAGGGAGAAGGAGAATCCTGGACCACCTTCGGCATCAAGCGGACCCCCATCAGCAGCTGCCAACATGGCGAACGAGCTCCACGATGGTGCTGAGATGATGCAGGCTGATGACATGGAGATATTCACGGAGAAGGATCTGATGGACCACTCCGGGCTGCCGAAGGCACCCGATTCCGCTTGTGTACAGGAATGTTTCATGTCAGTTCACAGCCCCTGGAATGACCCCCAAAATAAGATAAACTTAGGTAAGCACATGTCCAGGGTTATGCAATGCATCCGGAGACCATCGAGACAAGCTCAACAGTTTTTGCCCTCTGTTTCCACAGAGTGTAAGCCGTTTCAGCATGCCGTGACCAGCACAAGTCCCCTGAACTCCTCGCTTGCTAGGACCAATGAGACTGCCTGTGAGTTTCTGCCTGAAATGCCTGTCCTGCAAGCTAGCGAGGAGCAATGTGCCCATGCCATACTAGATACCGGTGCCAGCCGATGCGTCATCGGATCACAGACCCTGAGTTGCCTTTTGCAGCGCCCGCCAAGTGATGTCAAGTCTCACGTGCAGCAGCGACCCAGCCAGATCAAGTTTCGTTTTGGAAACAACCAAACGCTGACCAGCATGTACAAAGTTTTGTTGCCCTTGAGCCATTCATCAGGTGAAAAGGTCTGGCTAGGTGTAGAAGTTGTCAATGGTAGGACGCCGTTTTTATTTTCCAAGCGTGCCTTCAAGCAGTTGGGAGGCATTTTAGACACCAACCAGGACAGATGCACTTTGACCCGTCTGCAAAAGACGATGCATTTGAGCACCAATGCCACCGGTTTGTACCTCATCGACATGGCTGAGTTTTGCCAATCACCGACTCATGAAAACAGCAAGGATAATGTAAGTCGTGAAGTTTTCATTGGGAGTGCCAGTCATGTGGGGGTTAACACATCATGTCATAGGGAGACAATGATTTCCAAGACTGCTATCCAAGCTGTACAGACACGACCGTTTATCATGCAAAAGACACTTGCGAAGCCATCGCATTCCAGCAATTTGCCAGCCCCGTGTGTGACTCTCGACTCCTGTGTTGACCAGCATGTCTTCGAGCCGCGAAGCTGCCATCAACATCCTCAAGGAGACGGCCAACATCATCATGGGCACATTGACCTTGGTTCTGCAGGTTTCCATGAACATGATCGAAGTCAAGGACAGCCATCGTCCGGAAGAAGAGGAACAGATGCCCCTGCTGACAAGTCAGCTTCAATCAATGTGCCAAGAGATGATGCGCCAACGTGCCCTACTGCAAAGATTGGCGGAGAGCCAGAATCGAGTGACAAGCCCGGGGATCATGACCCCGCCTCAGATCTCAAGCTTGCCTTTGGAACAACTGTCAATGCCATTGCAAGCAACCCTGAGCGACGAGGAGGAGATCGACGACGCCTTTTCTGTGGTGTCCTCAGTCAAGCCAATGGCCATTCCCAAGAATCTGAAGAGTCCCGAGAAGAAGCAGCGTGCAGCCTCCAGCCGTGCGGCAGCCCAACCACCAGCCCTCGAGAACGTGCCAATGCCAATGCCATCCTCTCCGGCCGAAGCTCCGACGCGCCTCACACTGGCAGAATGGGGCCAAAGGAAGATCACGTGTGGCAAGAAGCACCCGGGGCGCACCTATTTTCAGGTGCTGAGCGAGGACATGGGCTACTTCGAATGGAGTCTGTCGCGGTACCGCTCTCTTCCTCCTCATCAGCAAGATTTCGTGGACTTCTGCAGAGCCCAATTGGAGAACGATGCGGCACAGGATCGTGCCATGCTTCTGAATGTGCGCCGGCTTGCCTGAGTCTCGATGCCAATTTAGCAGACATGATTGAGTCTTGTCGTATTGAATGCTCTCGATTTGCCCCTCAAAGAATTGCCAATCAACACCAACGGTCCATTGAGAAATCCCTTGAACAGGCTCAAAATGTGATAGATGAAATCTATACATCCGCTCCTTCAAGTGCCATCCCTAAGAAAAGATTGGTTGTCCTAGAAGTGTATGCTGGTGAGACAAGTCCAATCACCGAAAGTCTGCGTGCGCTGGGTGTGGATGCCTACAGGTTCACCAAACGCGATGGTGACTTGTCAACTCCAGCAGGCCGACGAACCTTGTGGAGTTTGATTGACAGAATTGAACCTGACCATATTTTTGTTGCACCAGAATGTGGGCCTTGGAGTGGCTGGAATAGGTTCAATGCCCAGAGAAGCGTGAGACTCTGGGATCATGTTCATGCAAGACAAGCTGCCGAAAGGGTTCACATCCAGCTGTGTGCTCAACTGTGTACCTATCAAACGAAAAGAAATAGGCACTTCCACCTTGAACAGCCTGTTGGATCGTCTATGATATCCACTAATGAGTTTAGACCCATCGAACAACAAACCAACCGAGTATGTTTTGACATGTGTGCTTTCGGACTCAAGTTGCCCAAAACATCAAAGTTTATCCGTAAACGTAGCCAGCTATGGACGACGTCAGATGTGATGCTGCGTCAGCTTGCCAACCATGATTGTCCGGGCAACCATGTACACACCCAGATTGCTGGTTCCGTGCACCATGATGGAAAAACCATCCCTGTGTCAAGCTTCTGTGACCCACTTACTGTCATGGATTCGCCGAGACATGTGCCAAGCTTTTGTGTGAGGACCACTCAAACATGTGTCAAACTAGTTTTGTTCATGAAGATGAACCACCAACCAAGAGGTTTCGTTTTGATCCGGAAAACGGAAAACGACGCAGAGTGAGCTCCTCTGTTCCCGCTGATGCGATTGGGGATCAACCAAATGCCCCTGTCGATGGCACCATTGTTGCGAGTGAATCCCTTTGGCATGAAGCGTGTCGGATGGCCAATCGACTAGCTCCTCGAGTTGGAAATCACAAATATGAAGCCGACAGTGATCTTGGAGAACTTGTGCAACAACTTGTGGATGAAAATTTCAAAGTCAGATGTGTTTCTATTTGTCGAGGTACAGATCGTTTTCAGGTTCCTGTGTCTGCTCCACCGTCACACGAATCCCCATGGTGTCAGACCCTTTGCGTCCACCGTAGAGATGGCACATTACGTGACCTAGGCATTCGGAATTGGCATGCGTTAACCCGAGCTCAAAGAGTCACCAAGACCATTCCCAGCCGTTTGACACTGACCATTTTCGGTAACTACAAAGAAGCTGAAAGCCATGATGAGCCATCTTCACCGAATGCCGAAGATCCCATGGTTCCAAGTGATACCAACTCTCGAGTGCCAGCAGTTGATTCTTTTGCAAAGGTTCCTGATCCGAAGACCGTATGTGAAGGGTGGGCTCCACCACCAACTCCGTTGCATGGCCCCTGTTTTCGTGCGTTGGCAAGTGATGAGAAACAGCAATTGGTGAAACTGCATAAGAACCTTGGTCATCCTGACCCAATGGATTTGTCAGCGCACTTGAAAGCACAAGGTGCCACCGAGCATATCATCCGTGCTGCCCAGGATTTTGTATGCGATGCATGTGTTGAAACCCAGAAGCCACACCATCAACGACCTGCAAAGCTCCATCCGCCAAGAGAGTTCAATGATGTATTGGGTATTGATGGATTTTTCTGGAAAGGGAAGGGCAACTTTCAGTGTTATGTGTTGCACATATATGATGAGGCCTCGGGTTTTCACCTTGCCAAACGTCTTGATGGCCGCAATTTGGATCATGCCATACCGGCATTTCAGAATCTGTGGCTAACATGGGCCGGAGCTCCTCGACATATGTACCTTGATCCCGCAGGCGAATTCAGGGCAGATAGATGGTTAGATTATCTTCAAACAATCAACACCAGTGTTTTCATGTCTGCGGATGCCTGGCAGCGAGGTAGAATTGAACGTCATGGATCAATCCTCAAAGATATGCTCCATCGTTTTGACACGGATCAAAGGATCGAAAACATAGGCCAATTTGATGAAATCCTGAGTTTATGTTGCCAGGCCAAGAATGCTCTCTCTAAGAACCATGGTTATTCACCTGAGCAGTTTGTTTTAGGAAAGGCCACAGACTTGCCGGGATCCCTGACATCAGACGAATCAACGGTTGCTCACTCATTGGCTTTAGGTAGTGACCTTGAAAGCGAAAGGTTCCGCACCCTTTTAGAAAGACGAACACGGGCTCGCCAAGCTTTTATCCTTTCAGACAATGCAGAAGCCATTCGAAGAGCAACCTTGAGACAATCCCGACCAATGCGAGGTCCTTTTCAACCTGGACAACTTGTGTTGTACTGGACGAAACGAAGCATTCCCAATCGAAGTGATGTAGGACGCTGGCATGGTCCAGCTCGAGTCATTGTTCAAGAAGGAAATTCAATTGTGTGGTTGTCCCATGCCAACCGTTTGATTCGCCGCCCTCCAGAGAACATTCGACCTGCATCACTCCGTGAGTGGAATACGTGGAGCGACCACCTGCCTGAAGTCCGAGATCTGCCGCAAAATATGCCTGTTCCACAAATAGTCCCAGATGAATCTCAAGAAAATGATGCCGTGAATGATGAATATTCACCAAGTCTTGCACCGGACCCTCAACAGCCTGTTCCACCTGACGAACAACCTGAAGGAGAAGCATCCCATCCACCTACTGTAGGATCAGGCGAGACCACTCCAACTGCAGAATCCGATAATGATGATAACCCCCCTAATGAAGATAACCCCGAAGAGAGTTTCCTACTCCAAGCCACCAATATTTTCGAACAGAGCAATTCCTCAAATGCAGATCAAGATGAACTCATGATGTTCGACACTTTCTATTCTGCAGGATGTCCAACAGAAACTGTGTGTTTAGCTGAAGACGGGATGCCGTTCATTGACAATCCTCTTGATTGCAGCACTGAAGAATGTTTTGTCCTTGACATTCCCTTAAAGTCGGCAGACCTGACAGCGTGGAGCCAAGAATCCAATCCGTCAGACATGGCTTGTATAGCTGCGGCTAGTCAACGTGCAAGATCGGAGGTTCAAGTGAAATACCTCTCCGATAGCGATCGAAAGCTGTTCGATATTGCCAAGGACAATGAATTTTCATGTTGGATTTCCACAAATGCCTTAAGACCTATTCTCCGAAAATCCCTTAATCCCGAACAAATCTTGAAGTCACGTTGGGTATTAACCTGGAAAAACGTTGAAGCTGATCAAGACAAGCCTTCCCACAAAAAGGCGAAAGCTCGCCTAGTAGTGTTAGGCTATCAAGATCCCCAACTAACTTCAGTGGCCCGCGACAGTCCCACTTTGACCAAAGAAGGACGGAATACCATCCTCCAACTAATTTCTTCCCAACAGTGGGAATTGACCAGCTTCGATATCAAAACGGCCTTCTTGAGAGGCAAAGCGGATGAGAAGAATCCCTTAGCTATGGAGCCACCTGTGGAACTTCGACAAAAACTTCGAATGTCCCCTGAGCAGGTATGTGCCTTAGTAGGTAATGCTTATGGCCGAGTTGATGCTCCACTGCTGTTTTACAAAGAACTCACTCACCAACTCAAAGCTTTGAATTTCAGAGTTCATCCTCTGGAACCCTGTGTGTTTTTGCTGGAATCCGGCAGTGGCAACCAGCGCAAGCTTCATGGGGCCATAGGTATTCATGTGGATGATGGAGTAGGCGGAGGGGACCAATATTTCCAACAACAACTTGTTGCCCTTTCCAAAGTCTTGCCTTTTGGAAGCCATAAGCACCGCAAATTTACCTTTACAGGTATTGAACTTGAACAACTTCCCGACTTCAGCATTCGTGCTTCTCAGGCAGATTACATCCATCGCATCATGGCCATAGATGTTCCCAAGATTCGTCGTGAACAACCCAATAGTCCAACTACCGAATCAGAAAAATCAAAACTTCGTGGTTTAGTAGGAAGCCTACAGTATGCAGTGACTCATACGCGCCCTGACATCGCTTCCAAATTGGGTGAAGTCCAAACTGACATGGCTAATCCCACTATTCAGACATTACTATCATGTAATAAGGTACTCCGCGAAGCCCAAGAGCACTCTGATGTCCAAATCTATTTCCGCAGTATTCCACCCGATCAATTGACTCATGTTTCCTTTGGTGATGCATCGTTTGCAAGTCCTAAGCAGCTTTCATCTTTTCAGGGTACCCTCATATGTGCCACCACATCCAAGCTTCATGAAAATGTTGATGCTCCCCTATCCCCTTTAAGTTGGTCCTCCAAAAAGATATCTCGAGTTGTAAGATCTACTTTATCTGCTGAAGCCTACTCCATGTCTCGGAGTGTAGATCGTTTGGGATGGCTGCGTTTGCTGTGGGGCGTCATGGTGATACCCCAATTTCCGTGGCAAATGCCGTCAAAGGCCTATGCCCAATTGCCTATGGGTATCATTACCACAGATTGCCGAAGCTTGCACGACTTGGTGAGTCGCACTGCCATGCCCCAATGTGAAGAATATAGGACCACCCTTGAAGTACTTTTGATTCGTGAGCAGTGTCAAGATAACTGTGTTTTTCGCTGGATCCCAACCACCATCATGCTTGCCGATGCCCTGACAAAACCCATGGATCCTTCCCTGTTAAGATTAGTGCTCCAAACAGGGATCTTTTGCCTGTATGATGAGTCTTCCATCCTGCGACAGAACGCCAGCCGCCGATTAGCCGTGTCCTGGCTTTCCGATAAATCCCAGGGCAATAATTCTTTTAGGGGAGCAATGCAATAATTCTTTTAGGGGAGTGTGAAACTGACATGTCTTGCCCGGATCCTTGCATTGCTTCCACACTATATGGCAGTGAAACCCACCGTAGGCACCCTTGCTCGAAGCTAGGGAAGGTGGGCGGGACTTTTGCACTTGGGAGTGCATACGGTCAAAAGGTGCCATAGGCCTGGCGGCCTCGCTGTGCGGCTTGGTGGTGGGACCATCTACTTGGTTGACATTATCTTCTATCAGTAGGATCTGATTCCATTTGGCTAGGTGGCCTACATCCAGTTTTCCATTGGTTGGACCAATCCTCTGCTACCAGTGTGGGAGGGTCGAGTACCTTTCACAATATGTATATATATATATGTGTATATATATATATGTATATATATATGTATATATATATATGAAATAATAATCATTCATTTGCACGCGCTTTATTAAATCCTGCATCAGAATAAAATCATATAGATATGCTCATCACATTTAATATGGATTTATATGGATTTTATCCACATCATATCATTTTGGGACACATTGAAATAAGATAAGCCTGCCGTAGGTGCCGGCCCGGTGGCGCTGTGGCTTTCTCGAGGTGCGGAGGCCATCACCTTGGCCTTGGCGGCCATGGAGGCGAAGTTGGCGGCCATGGGTCATGGTAGCTATTGAACATAGCCCATTTATAGTGGATTTACCTATTAAAAATGGTGATTTTCCATAGTTATGTTAGTTTACCAGAGGGTACATGTGAGGTGTTGAACCATGGGATGGAATGAGGCATCCTTCGTTTTGAGACAATGTATTTTGCGGGGTGTGGGGCAGTTTTCCATCTATTTGGAGGTTTGCTATGTCGTGGGGGTACCCCCAAATCATCCAAGTCATCATCATGAGTATTGAAACCCATGGTGACTTGGGGATCCCCCATGACTTAAGAAACTCCCATTCCCCGCGGCCAGGCTGGCCATGGTTACCTGCCGTGTGATGAGGCGCTTCCTGTGAAACGAGCTTCCAGGTCGCAGATGGCGATGGCTATGAGCCAAAACCACCACCCTGTGTACCCTAAAATAGCTGGTTGAGGTAAGTTTATTCTCGGAAATCTGGTAACATACATAATATATAGGTATATGTATATATATATATATACATATGTATCATATATAATAAATAGGTTTTGATCCAATGAATATTGCAATTGCGGCGTATATTGGTATACGGTATACCCTAAAAACCCAATTTCACTGCTGAGGTTCTGCAGATGTTGTCTACAGCGGGTGCGGGCTTGCTGGTGTCATCATCATCAAGATGTGCTGTGCTCGAGGTCCGGGTGTAAATCAGTTGATCTACTGGATGCTGAAGCGTCCCAGGAGCAGCCAATCGAAGAGAGAGGCTCGTGTTTTTTTGCAGCTCTTGAAGCAGGTAGAATATTGTTCTGGCAAAGTTGCTTGGGACACAACATTTTCATGTTTAACAGCATTGCCCATAGGGGATTGTCATCAATCCATTAATGATGGAATTTATGTACTCATGATCATAGGATTTTCATTGTGGGATGAATCATTACTGCAATCATTCTATATAAATAATATCATGTGGATTACCATTTTGTGGATTAAGTATTATATGCTTAATCGAATTATGATTATACCATATTATAATACTTTTGATACCTAATCCACATTAAAAATGGTGATTTTCTATAGTTATGTTAGTTTACCAGAGGGTACCTTTAATATGTTTCGTTTCCATCGTCCCAGCCAGTCTGCCAGATTGGCGGGGCTTGGCCACGACATTGGAAGTGCTAACTACCCACAACATCGAGGCACGAAAAATGCTGACCGTTTAACCTCCAGGTTTCAATCTGGGGATCCCGATGAAAAAATCAGCATGTAAACATGGCTTTTGTTGCGGGGGTAGCACAATAAAACAAAACCCACCCATTTTTGGGAATGGTGAAGCTACCACCTATAAAAATGGTGAAATTGGGGGATGGTTTATGATTGTTTTACCACCATTCTAATGGATAAACCATGATCAACCGCTGTTTTTTCTGTCGGAATGGGAGGCAGTGGCACCGCATCGTGTTGCCGAGCCGGGTGCATTGAGGCGCGAAGTCTGGGCGTTGCCAGTCTTGGCCAGTGAAAAATGGGGGTTCAACCATCAAACATAGGGTTTAAGCATCAAAAATAGGGGTTTAGCATGGTTTAGCCATCAAAAATAGGGGTTTAATCAGTTTAATCATCCAAAAATGGGGTTTAATCATCAAATGACAATTGAAAGAATGCGATTCTGATTTCACCATGCAATGCCCGTCAGAAATTGGGATTGATCCATGAAATGCCCATCAGAAATGGGGATTTAACCAAAGAATATATGGAAATTGGTGTGTCTGAAAATGGGGCATGCCCCCAATTGCGACATGGGGAAACCGATGATACAGTAGATTTGGGAGTAGCCTCTTAATGGACAAACCCAGGTGTTAGGACATTCGGTGAAAATCCGTGGTCCCTCCAGCGATCTTGGGGCATGTTTCATGCTTGGACCATCCACATCCCAGTCTAGGACTCTAAGTGGCCTTTCTTGTTGGACTACTGTGGCGTATTTGTGGTTGTGAGCAGTTTGATTTTTTTCCAAGTCTTACCATGAGAGCAAAGTCTGTGCTTTGTTCTTGACTCTGTCAAACTCTGCTTGATGTGCTTTGATGTTTTAGTGGTCAGACAAATGTTCAGAGCAAGGCATGCTAACGGAACATAATTATCCCGATTGCATTCAAAGTGGTGCAATATGACATCAAGATTGAATGATGGTCCTGATATGCTGCAAAGATCGCGCCGGATAAACAGCTTGCCTCTCACACAACTCCAAAGTACTCCAAGTGATTAAGGTTCTTGATTTGTTCTGGACAAGTGCTGCAAGTCGCAAGCTCTTGACACAACTGCAGGTTTTCTTTGAACCTAACTCCCCGCAACCAGCACTTTGTGCTTGCGAGGTATGGTGACGAGAGGACCCAGCAGTTGGCGTATGTCATTTTCACCTCCGGCTCCACTGGGCGACCAAAGGGTGTTGCCGTGAGCCATGAGTCGATCGTTCATTTGGTGGCATCTTGCCGAAGGGATTTCGACTTTTTGGATCCTTTGTGAATGCCCAATCATTGCTAAGTCGTGCATCTTTTTCGCATTTGTGGTGCTGGAAGATTGGTGGTTCTATGCATTTAAAGATGTTTTCCAAGAAATCAGGCTTGAGGCTCTTTGCTCAACTCCCAGGAATGGGTGAACAAAGTCTATGACATCAACGAGTCTGACGTTCTTCTCTTCGTGACTTCCATGGGCTTCGACTTATCTTGCTATGATATTTTTGGCATTCTGGCCGCGGGTGGCAGGCCCACTATCAGAAATCCGATGTTGGGAAAAGAAAGTTTGCAGAAGGAGTTTCAAGTCGCATCATGAACTAATGAACTCAAAAAGGGTTTGTCTGAAAATCGTGTACGAATAAATCCATTGGTTAGGCATCATTTTCCCTATTAAGATCACCATTTGGAGGTATACCCCATTCTCAAACAAAGCCATCGGGCTACTTTTGCTCTGCAGGATCCGTGTCTCTTCCCCAACACCCAGCTGGGCCAAGCTGCAGGGTGCCACATTTTGGGATTCGGCACCTGCAGTGCTGCAGCTCTTAGAGACGGACCTGTGCCTTGGCGCAGGTGGATTATGCTGTGCAGAGTGCAGATGGATGAAACCTTCATGATGTTAAAACTTCTCGGAAAACTTGATCATGTCGAATTTGCGTCTGCATTGAGTCTAGGAAACTCAAGAAAAACAGCATTTGCACGGCATTCTTTGAAGATGGTCGCCTTGAAGACGTCTTGGCTCAATTTTATAGCTTCAAACTTCAAACCTCCAGAAAACTGAACAGAGGATGGGGTGCGGTGCCAGCTCCAAAGTTTCTCAACCAGCTGGCTTCATTGACATCGCTGGAGATTGCAGGACCCGCAAACGCCGAACACGAAGATGTGCTGCGATCTGTGTGCTCCCAAGCAACGTCGTTGATGGAAGCGATTTGGTGGACTTGGATGCCGATGATCTGATAGATCCCAAAGGCTCGTGGAAGTCCAATGTGGCAAGACCATCAAGACCTCCTGGGCTCCGGGTTCCTATGCCACCCAACCGCAAGATGCATGAGAGGCACATGACGAAGATGAATCGCTTCTTGGAGCAGATGGATCCTGAGAGCTTGAACGTGGCGGTGGATTTGAAGCGGGAACTCCATGACCTGAGGGGGAAGCTTGAGCCAGAGGCTATCATCAACTCGCAGTGATATGTACTATAGTCATAGAATTAGTGGTTATACTGTTATACTAGTATAGTATGGAAGTGTTTTCCATGGCTTTTCAGGTTTATCAACACCGACCCCAGACTTTTTAAGTAGAATATTTTTAGCAAATGACAGGGAATGTCACATTTTGCTTTGCCACTTGAGCTTTTGTTCTTTCTGTTGATTCATCAACACGAAAAAAGTCTGCGGGCCCGGGATGTTTGAGTTATGATCTTGCTGCAATGACATCGAGATCCGATCTGCAAGTCGTTTGACCTCGCGAGGGCAAAGGTACTCAAGGGGTCACCGACTTACACGAGGTGATTTGGTTCCAACAGCCAGAATACAGCATTCAATTGATATTCAATTGCAGAATCAGCATGTTGTGTTGTGGTCATTAAAGGTGTTTGACACTCAGCATAGATCGTTCTGTGCTGCTGCCGAAGCTTTCAAATTAGGGATGTCAGTCCATTGCATTAGCAGGCCATGCACAGCCCATCAAACTTGCGTCTCGCGACGTCAGAGTTGATGGCTTTTGAGGCATGCTATTTGACTCGATTTGAGTTTCTTAGGGCCCCAGGGCCCCTATAGGGCAAGAGCTTGCAGGAGGATGCGCCCATCAATGGGCACCAGTGCTAGCCGTAAGCTGCTCAGCTGGAGATGACTTGTACAGAAGCCGAAGTCCTCCAAGCTTCCTAGGGCAAAAATGTGCGAGTCTTGAGATTTCCCACCCGTATCATGCTCTTTGCAAGTCACTGTAGTCACTGTGATGCTATTTCTGTCGCAGATTGCAACGCCACTGCATGCTCTTCGAAGTACTTTGCTGAGGGCCAAGGCACCAGGTTCAAGGTGAACTCAAACCTATGTAGGAATCATGAGCACATCATGAGACTGCAGAATTTCCCTGCTGCATTGGCTCAGTTTCCAGTTCCAGATGTTCCAGTAAACCAGCAGCTATGGCGGTGCTGGTTTTGGGTGGCACAGGAAAGACTGGCCTGCATTTGGTGCAGCAGCTTCTGGCCAGGGGGTTCCAGGTGAAAGCCATCGTTCGTTCACCTGAAAAGCTGCCAGTGGATGTGGCCCGGCACTCCGGACTCACCGTGATCACCGCGAAGGTCTTGGACCTGACTGATGAAGCCATTGTGGAGCACCTGACAGGTTGTACCGCTGTGATCAGCTGCCTCGGACATGAAGGAAACTATCAAGGCATGTGCGGCAAAGCGTCACAGTTCTTGGTGTCTGATGTGCTTCGAAGAGTCTGCCGCGCTGTTGCAGAAGCGCAGTCGCCTGTGAAGGTCATTCTCATGAGCACTGGCCTCTACACCAAACCGGACAGTGCAGAGGATGTGAGGGTCCGCAACAGCTGCGGACAGCGAGCACTTCTGTGTTTGCTCTCTAGTTGCTTACCCCCTCACAATGACAACATGAGAGCTGCGGAATTTCTTCGGACGGAGCTGATGGACAAGGGTATCGAGTGGTGTGGAGTGCGTCCAGAACTTCTGATAGATGGAGAAGTGTCCCAGTATGAGCTTCATGAAAACCTTGTTTGCAGCATTTTCTCAGCAGGCCAGACTACAAGGGCAAATGTGGCACACTTCATGTGCGAATTGGTGCAGGAGCCCTCCATGTGGCAGAAGTGGAACAAAAAGTTCCCATTGATTTACAATGCCGCGTGATTGATTGTCACACTTCGCGAGATGCTGTCGAGACGCTGTCGAGACGCTGTAGAGAAAAGGCCGCTGCGGCTTCGATCAGATCCTCTTTGAGACCTCGTTTCAAGAGCACCATATTATGCCATAAATTCTTTGCCTGCTATATACTAGTCCTATAGTATAGAAAGATGGAGACTGATTCTTGAAATGCACCTCTCCAAAAGCTGCAAGCATCTCAATGGGGCCTGGACATTTTCTTAAAAATCAATGAACATCAGATCTTACCCTCCAACAGAATCCTTGCAGAATCAGGTGCAGAGAGGAGGCTGCCAAAACATTGCGACTTCTTCGTACCATTTTCCTGAGTGGCGATTGGGTGCCCTTGCGCCTAGTGCCTTTGAGTTGCAGAGTTGGAACCAAAGAAGTTGACAAAAGTTGGGATTTGAAACTGACATTTAGGTAATAAGCCAGCAAAAAGTCTGGAAAGGTCTGGTTCATTCAACCAGAAACATAGAGAGAATCCAGGAAAAGCCAGTGCTATGTGTGATCTGAGTGATGTTTTGATGCTTCAAGCTGGAATACATGAAGGTAACCAGGGTGAAAGCAGGGAACATGTGGTTTAACATTTTGTGGTGACATAATTCCCAACATTTGTCGCTATACATTTTTTTTCCGGTATACTATATCCCAAAAACAATAGTCTGAAAAGTAACATCAGCAACAAAACAAAAAAGAATCAGCAATTGCCCTTTTGGAAATCCATTTTTATTTCAGAGTTATTGGTCAGGATTAAGTATTTTCCTGGTTTATCAACCAATTTATATTTTTCCCAAACAAGCCAAGAATAACTTACATCAAACATATTCAACAGTGGAACGCATCAGATCCCAACAATTTCCCTAACATACCCCAACAAATTCCTCCCCGCAACAAATGCATAAGACATTTTAACAACAACTGTTTTCTTCCTCCCCCAAATCCCAACATCCAGATATTTTACCCCCAAAAATCGGAAACCTGCTGATGTTCCGAAAAAATCCCTCGAACAGCTGAGTTTCCATCCGCCAGGTGCATCAACTCATGCCGCTGCCGGCACGGCTGGTGGCCCTGGGGGGCGCTACGGAGGTGACCGTGTGGTCCAACAGCTTCGAGGTCCGGCGATTGGATCCACGCTGGCGCTCCGTGCCCTATGGACGACCCATTTGGAACCACCAGCAGCGTCACCATGAAGGGGGATATGTGGCATGTGTGGGTGGGATGAAACGACTGAAACTCAGTTGGGGGAACAGTTACTGTCAAAGAATTTGGCTGAACATGAGGTTTATTTGAAGTGGCATGATGCACGAATTTGGCTAAGAGTTGCAAGAATAGTTTGAAGATCAGTGGTGAAACATGGGCATTGGCCCCCCAAAAATGTTGATGAACTGGATGGGGGGAAAGGTCAATATGGGCAGATGTTGAGAAAACCAGGAGTGACAGGCAATTGCTTGGCTTGATTTGCGCGTCCGGAACTTCAACACAGACAGCTAATCAGCTTCACACATAATGACCAAATTTCATGAAATTTCCACATGCTTAGATCGGATAGGTGCATCAATGATCATTGAATGATCATGACATGGAAGCCACTGCAGTCTGCCAAGGTATTACGTCCACGATGAAAGTGCTACGGTCGAGAGCCCGGCTTTGCCAGGCATGGCTGGGCAGTTGTACATCAGCGGCAAAGGTGTGGCATTGGGCTACATTGGAGCACCGGACTTGACGAAGGAACGATTTTTTCATTCCAGCCTGGCGGAGCAAGTGACCTATAAGACAGGAGATTTGGTGAGATTTATGCCGGAAGATCTCTGGGGAGACTTGGAGAGTTTGAACCAAAGTTTGAAGACTTTGGATTCAGATCTCAGTCATCTCAGTGGCACGCACTCCCTGGTCTTGGAATTTCTGGGCCGAGCGGATTTCCAGGTCAAGGTCCGAGGTCATCGCATCGAGCTTCAGGAAATCGAAGAGGCGGCCAGGCAAATTCATGAAAGGCAGCCCCATTGCCATTCTGTTCGAAATGTGGTGGTCATGGTGATCAATCAGAAGCTGGTAGCCTTTGTAACCCCCGAGACGGTGGATGTGCTGCAACTTGCTGAAGCTTTGCGAAACGTCTTGCCCAAGTACATGGTGCCTGATCTCATCTTTGCGCGGGATCAGTTGCCCTTAACGGCCAGTGGAAAGGTGGACCGGAAAGCACTGGAGGGATCTGTAAATTTGAAAAGGCCGGGGCGAGAAATCCGTGAACCTCAGAGTGAGATGGAGAAGATTGTTCATGATGTATATCAGACAGTCTTGGGCTTAGAGAAGCTGAGCGTTGATGATGATTTCTTTGAGCTGCTGGACCAAATTTCGGATTTTGCTCCAGTACCGTTTTTTTTGATGTTTTTCTCAATTCTAACTATGATAACCTATGATATGTTCATATATTAATATATATATATATTATGCACTTTTATATTTTCCATAGTTATTTGATGGTTATTTTTGGTTCAACAAAACATTTCCCATACTTGGTCTCAAGGCTGGGTGGCCAATCCCTGGCGGCCATGCGTCTGCAAAGCCTCCTGCACACCGGCAATTTGCTGATCACCTTGTTGCTTTGCTGTCGGTTTTTTTTGGGCCTTATGGGTTGGGCTGTTTGACCATGCAAAGGTGGGGATGTTATATCATGTTATATAATGTTATATTGGTTGATAATTATCTTCGTATACTTTGGTGTGGACATTTCACCACCATTTGTCTCGGATTTGCGCGATGGAAGATGTGGTTGTCCGTGGGATTGTCTCAGGCCTGAAATCTTTGAGCTCCGAACAGCTGCCAGGACACTCTGAGTTTTTGATCAGTGGATCCCGCTGGTAACTTAACGCAATTTAACATAGCAATGGACTATGGAAATTCATCATGTAAAAAATATAGGTATGGTATAATATATATATAGGTAAATCATCTGCAAACGGGCCATTATAATCAGTTTTGATTGCTATTCTTCCATACTAGCAAGTCCTCAACACTGAAGCAGTGGCGCTGCGAACAGTGGCACCTGCGGGGAGAGCCACAACCCGGCGTGCTCCGTTTGGAGAATCGTTTGGAATCAGCAAGTTGGCACAGGTCCTTGGGGCCCCGGGACTCGCCAGGATTGCTGAACGTTTGGATCACGGAGCTGCTGCTGTACCTGCGTCCTTGGAACAAGATCGCTCCGACGACAGTGGCTCCAACGATTTGCTGCCAGGACACCTCTGGTCAATCAACTACTGCTCAGATGTCTATGATGTCTACTTTTCTTGCAATGACATGTTGAAATGTGATGACATTCTGTGTATGTCACTGATATCACTTGGCTTTCTGCATCTTTTTTTTCTCTGCGGGTTATAGCAATCAGAAGGAATAACATCCTGCTGCAGGCTCCGAAGCTCTTGCGTCCTTTGAGCAGCAGCGCTTCTGGGTGATGGTGAACGCCTGAGAATCTGAAGGGAGATCCTGCAAAATCCGCACAGATTTGGTCAAAGAAACATGTACAATGTAAAGGCAAACGCGTTCTGAACATTCTGAACACATATATGGAATTCTCCGAACGTTGGGGTACCCCCAAATCATCCAAAATTGGACCATTCTAGTATTGAAACCGATGGTTTTGGGATCCCATGAAAACATAACAGCTGACGTAAATCATGGCTCAAACAAGTGCTCCGGTCTTTTGCCAGGAACAATTGGGTGCAAGCACTACGCATCTTGCCTCTTACAGACTCAGAGCGCTGTGGAACTTCCATAAGTTGAATGGTTTTTAATGGTGTTTAATTGTTTTGAATGGTGTTTAATCAGTTGAATCAAGCATACCTTTGGAACAACGAATCCTTGGGACGATGTGACCAACAAGAGTGGAAGAAGGGTGGATAGACCACTTTAGATCACTTTGGCAAGCGTTGAACGAGCACTTGTTGGGATCCACTCAGACCATGAGATATGGCAAATCTCCAATCTTGGGGATTTTCAACATCATATTCTACTGGTATTGGATATTCGTCTCCCAACGGCTCCTGGGCAATTTCACCTGACAGACCTCAACTTTGCTACACATATGTTTGACTATAAATTTCTATGATGTATGTATATATACATATATACACAATATTATATATGTCTATGTCTATGTATATGTCTATGCATATGTCTATGTCTCTGTATATGTATATGTGTATGTCTATGTATATGTCTATGCATATCTCTATGTCTCTGTATATGTATATGTGCATGTCTATGTATATGTCTATGTATATGTATATGTGTATGTCTATGTATATGTCTATGCATATGTATATGTGTATGTCTATGTATATGTCTATGCATATCTCTATGTCTCTGTATATGTACATGTATATGTGTGTGTATGTGTATATGTGTATACGGTATGCACCGTATACATCATTTGTTGATCTTGTTGTAGATCACTAACCATCCAGCTATTTTGGCGTTCTCCAGAGTACCACCGACCTATACTGTAAATAAACACATGAATGATCAATCAATATTGGATACCTTTTCATACCTTTATTTACAAATCAGTGTGAATGAAATACACCAAGGATCATAAATCAATGAAATATAAGACAATACATATGATCATTGATTGATTCATTCCTGTGTATCTATTAATCTTAATATTATCAATAAATATTGGGGGATCATTATGATCATTCTCCCCAAGATATACACATATACCGTCTATGCCTGTATATATATATATGGCAGTGTGTCAAAACCTTGTACCCCTGGTGAACATCAAAATAGCGGGTAAATGGATGTTAATCCCACTAAAAATGGTATTAATAGGTATTGATCCATACCCATATAATATAATTATTTCAGCCATTTCCTGGGGAGAATGGTCCAATGGTCCCTTCGTTGAGGTATTCCATTCCCTTCGCCTACCGTTTGTCGGGTCAGCTACACGTGGAGCGCCTGAGCGCTGCGTTTTTGGCGCTGCTTCAGCGCCACGAGGCGCTGCGCACGGTGCTGAGAGAGGAAGGCGCCAAGGGACATGGGGGGATTTTTTTGAACGGTTAAACATTGCTTAAAATCCATAGTGATACAAGAGATCATCTGATAATATGATATAATATGATATAATATGATATAAATTATGATACAATATGATATATGATATAATATCATATGATATAATATGATATAATATGATACCTGAAATCATGGATTGATATACTATCTGGGATTGGAGAACAGGGCATCATACGATACAATATAGCATAACATGCATAGCATAAAATGGCAGAATATTGTGTAATTATTATGGTATTATAGGGTCAGTTTGAGTACTAGCCAAAATGAATATGGCCACGTCTAGTCGACTCCATCCATTTTTTGGGTTGCTTGGGTTTGTTTTTGATCCATTTACGGGATGGGCGTAATCCAGCTTGGCAACGATTAAATAGATCAGTTACCCGTCATAGATTCAATGGAAGTCTGAAATCATCTGACAAATGGAGATTTACACACACAAACATCGTGTCTACCTTTCTCTATATCTAATGGATGAATTCCCATTAGCACAGTTTTTGGTTTCTCTGAGCCGCACTGATTTTAGACCAAGGCAAGATGGATCGACATCATATCCCCGCGAAAGAGGTGACCTAGTACTTGGCCACATCCCAAGGGGATAATGACCCATAGAAACAGGGATGGAGCTTCTAAACTGTTCTGTAAGCATTTTATGGGGTGGTTTTTTCACCTACCATCGTTTTGACCAGCTACCAGGGTGCTATGCAGCATGCCAGGTGGGGAACTGCGTCAGCGCATTCTCGCTGTGGAGATGCTTCTTTGCATTGAGCCGAGGGTCTGTTGATTACTTCTAAGGGGTGCTGCATTCTGAGCCTGCTTCAAATGTGTCTTCTCATTGAAACATCATGGACATGTTTTTTTTTGACATCCTCAGATGTTGGAATCCTATCAGATTTGGACGTTCAAGTCATCCTGAGGGAAGTGCCGTCGATTGCGATTCACGACTTCCGGCACTTGGAGGGTAAGGAACGGGAAGCCCAGAGGAAGGCTAGGGAGGAGCTGCTGTCCAAAGACATGGCTCAACCTTTTGATCTCTCCAAGAGTGTCTTGGATCGACAAATATCAACAGATATCGACAGTGGATGATTGAAAACCACACATTTTGGAGACAATGAAGAGATGGGTTTTTAATGAGTTTCATACCCTTTTCTACCAGCAAAAAAAACAGACCTGCAATGCTTTCCCGTGTTTGAAACAGCTGAGGTCCCCTTCGTGTTCATCTCATCCAAGAGAGCACCAGCGATGGGGAGCAAACGCTGCTTCTTGCCAGACTGGATACCCTAAGTATCAAAATTGGACGACATGGCTTCTCATTGGCTCCCCCCTATGCCCCCATCAATCTGAGATATTTCAGATCTCCCGAGATCACCTAGAGATCATCCAGCTGAAAATTTCATCCAAGGCTCTATGTCAATGTGCACCACGTGGCTTTTGATGGGGGTTCCCTGAGATGCTTTGAGCGGGATTTGTGGGCCTTGTACAGTGCAGCTTGGACATTTTGTGTCGATTTGAACGGGGAACGTGATTTTTGGATAGCAATGAATGGAAGAATACTCCTGGACCTTCCCAAAATTTCCCAAAAATAGTTGGGATGCTGCCGCAGCAGTTTTCCAGTATCCGCATTCCTTGAACACCTCAAGAGGTGTCGAAGAGGAAGGAAGAGGACCTAGAGTGATGGCCAGTGATGGCTCTATGAAATTCTGAGGCGCAACAACTTCCAGCACTGAAGCTCCGCTACCGTGACTTTTCACAATGGCAGCGCAGCCGCGCTCTGGAAAACTCCAGCCGAATGGCGCATTGGCAGGCGGGAGAGATGGGGTTGCAAGGGGTTCGCGGGCGGCAACAATGTGAAGAACCCAATGTTTAGTAAACAAGCATCTGCAATTGGAAGTCTATAAAATTCTACAAATGTCCATAATGAACGTGGGTTTACCCATTATTACCACTCATTACCTATTTGAGCACCATTTTGCTGCTTTGGCTCCCCTGCTGCAGATTGACATGTTGCTCCGGCACCCAGGGAAGTTGCTTTCATTTGAAGCTGCCCACGGATCATCCGCGGAATCCTCCTTGCGGTCCTCCCTCCCAGCTGGTTTCCTTCGCCCCTTGTGGTGCTAACATCCAGCGCATCGCGGTGGAACATCGATGCACGGAGTTTGCAGTGCTACTGGCAGTCTATGGTGTGTTGTTGGGCCGACAATGTCATCAAAAGGAACTGGTGATTGGCATTCCCGTGTCCCAGAGGCGGGAAACCTCAAAATGCGATGAGCTTGGGGCTTTGGGTTTGCTGTTTCGGTCGTGGAGTCCAATTGTGGGATGCCAACCTTTTTATATGCCGATGTACTTTTTCTATGTGAACTCCCCCGAAATGTCAGGGAAAGGCCTAGAGGATGGAGGCTCCACCTTCAACAAACACTTCGTGCTGTTCAAATTTGTGAGGCAAAGCTCTGGTTGCGACGAAGTCATCGGTTGCTTTGCGAACACTGTGCCGGTTCGGGTCACTTTGATGGACTCTGCGGGAGATCGCTCCTTCCAGTCAATCTTAGGCTCGGCTGGGAGAGGAAAATGGGAAGTAAAAAAGCAAACAGGGCCCAGCTGCTGCGGCTGAACAGAATAGAAAATTTTAGGAACAGCCGGTTGCAACTTGAGATTATTGTTTGCTTTTGTGTTCGGCCCTGGAACGCCTTGCGCGTCTACCAAGATATCTGCCCAGCGGACGCTGGTTGCCTCCAGGACAAGTCCAGGAACAGTTACTGTGGGCACTCAGTGAACATCAACCCTTTCAGCAACTCCTGCAGCAACTCCGTGCACAGGTGCCATGCTGTGAGGAATGGCCAAATTATGCTGAGATATGCTGAGTACTGAGGTGTAGGAAGTGGTGCAACACTTGAGCCGAGAAGTGAAGTACTTTTGCACCATGCCAACCTTGTGAACTTTGTTGTCGATTGCTGCGCTCCGAAGCCACTTTTTGGCCACAAACCGTTTTAGATCATCCGAAAGTGACACCAGGCAAGCGATCTTTGAAGCTATGGCCATGGTGGCATTTCCAGTTGGCGCAACTATGATGCCTTGGGATAGCCTGATGCCGGCGATGGACTCCCAACCAGTCCAACCAGGTCTGATTGCCATGCAGGCCATCCCCCTGGGAAACAGGTCGGATCTTCCACATCTACTGGGAGGTGCTGTTTCAGCTGGCAAGGAGGATGACACTTCTGGAGCTTCAGCGTCTGACGACTACGAAGATCAAGACGAACAGCCGGCCTCAGGCTCCGATCCCCGTAGTTCGAGGAGGAAACCCGAGTCCAGAAGATTGAACCTTGGGAAGATTCCCATGGCTCCCGGGCGTCTGACCAATCCGGGGATGGCATGGTTCAACAAGCAAACCTGTGAGCAGCTTCAACAGCAACTTTCTGAAGGTAGTGATATCTCCTCAGCCCTAGAGGCCTTGATTGGTCATGTCTGGGATTTGTCCCGCCATCCAGTGGGCTGCCGATTGGTTCAGTCAGCCATTGAAAGGAGCAGCCAGAAGCAGGCAGCCAACTTGGCGTCCGAGTTGCAGGGCCATGTGCAAGAAGCTATGACCTCGCCACATGCCAACTACGTGGCATGGATGCAAATGGCAATTTTGACAGACATCATCAGTGGATTTGGGGGTACCACCATTTTTGACCAACCTCATATATAATGTACATATGTAATGTACGATGGACCTTTATGTACTATTTGAACGTTTGCATGTCGAAAGGATTTTATTGAAATTATACCTCTTTCTGGAGAATCCCTACTAGTTAATCTATATACCAAAAAGAAAGAAATGGAATTCAAAAAATTCAAAAAAATCAAAAAAAAATGAATACATATTTTTTTTGAATTTTTTGAATTTTTTGAATTCCATTTCTTTCTTTTTGGGACTTTCATTTTTTTTTAATTTTTTTGAATTTTTTGAATTTTTTGAATTCAAAAAAATCAAAAAAATCAAAAAAAAAGTGAATACATAATTTTTTTTTTGAATTTTTTGAATTTTTTGAATTCAAAAAATTCAAAAAATTAAAAAAAAATGAATACATATTTTTTTTGGAATTTTTTGAATTCAAAAAATTCAAAAAAATCAAAAAAAAAATGATTTTTTTTGAATTTTTTGAATTTTTTGAATTCCATTTCTTTCTTTTTGGGACTTTCATTTTTTTTTGATTTTTTTGAATTTTTTGAATTTTTTGAATTCAAAAAATTCAAAAAATTCAAAAAAAAAGTGAATACATAATTTTTTTTGAATTTTTTGAATTTTTTGAATTCAAAAAATTCAAAAAATTAAAAAAAAAAGTGAATACATATTTTTTTTTGAATTTTTTGAATTTTTTGAATTCAAAAAATTCAAAAAAATAAAAAAAAAAATGAATACATATTTTTTTTTGAATTTTTTGAATTCAAAAAATTCAACAAATTCAAAAAAAAAGTGAATACATATTTTTTTTTTAAATTTTTGGATTTTTTGAATTCAAAAAATTCAAAAAATTCAAAAAATTCAAAAAAATCAAAAAAAAATGAAAGTCCCAAAAAGAAAGAAATGGAATTCAAAAAATTCAAAAAAAAATGAATACATAATTGTTTTTGAATTTTTTGAATTTTTTGAATTCCATTTCTTTCTTTTTGGGACTTTCATTTTTTTTTTGAATTTTTTGAATTTTTTGCATTTTTTGAATTCAAAAAATTCAAAAAATTCAAAAAAAAAATGAATACATATTTTTTTTTGAATTGTTTGAATTTTTTGAATTCAAAAAATTCAAAAAATTCAAAAAAAAAAGTGAATACATATTTTTTTTTGATTTTTTTGAATTTTTTGAATTCAAAAAATTCAAAAAATTCAAAAAAATCAAAAAAAAAAATGAAAGTCCCAAAAAGAAAGAAATGGAATTCAAAAAAATCAAAAAAAAATGAATACATTTTTTTTTTTGATTTTTTTGAATTTTTTGAATTTTTTGAATTCCATTTCTTTCTTTTTGGGACTTTCATTTTTTTTTTAATTTTTGAATTTTTTGAATTCAAAAAATTCAAAAAAAAAGTGAATACATAATTTTTTTTGAATTTTTTGAATTTTTTGAATTCGAAAAATTCAAAAAATTCAAAAAAAAAAGTGAATGCATATTTTTTTTTGAATTTTTTGAATTTTTTGAATTCAAAAAAATCAAAAAAATCAAAAAATTCAAAAAAAAAATGAAAGTCCCAAAAAGAAAGAAATGGAATTAATTCAAAAAAATCATTTTTTTTTTTTTAAATTTTTTGAATTTTTTGAATTCCATTTCTTTCTTTTTGGGACTTTCATTTTTTTTTTGAATTTTTTGAATTTTTTGAATTTATTGAATTTTTTGAATTTTTTGAATTCAAAAAATTCAAAAAATTCAAAAAAAAAGTGAATACATATTTTTTTTTGATAGAGAAATAAGGAGACAAGTTGGCAACAGACAAGGAGACAAGTATGGAAACCAATGGGAGGCAAGAAGAATCCTTCGCCATCGAGCAACCACGAAGAGTCACGAAGAGTATCCTGTGCCCAGAAGCACCCAGGAAGAAGAACAGTAACAGGGAGGGACAAAAAGAAATGAAGAGAGGAGACTGCAATTATGGCCCCAAAGCACCTGAAGGTCCTAAAGCCTAGACCACACAGCAAGTAGGAAAAAACTGGCTGAATAAGGACACAGATGGGAACACATGGGAGACAAGGGGAATCTTGGGTCCCAAAAGCGAGAACAACAGGAATGAGGAGAGAAGTGAAGAAAGCGCTGGGAAAGACTACAGGGACAAGGAAGGAAAGAAAGGAAAGAGGAGAAAAACTATCCTCGCCCTCCCAAATGCCGGAGACCTGGAAAGAAGCGCGGTAGTGGAGAGAGAATAAGGAGACAAGTTGGAGACAAGTAGGAAGGTAAGTAGGGTAACATGTGGTAGAGACCGAGGGTAAGGGAATGTGACCTGAACAAAGGAAAAAAGGCAGGGAGAAACACAAGAGGCCAGGAAATCCGTTCTTTCCCAAGCAGCAGCAGCAATGAGGAGGGAATTAAGGATACACGTTGGAGGGAACAAGAAAGGGCAAGTGAGGAACCGGAGAGAATCATGTGTCCAAATAAGCACCTAGAGAGAAGAACAGCAAGAGAGAGAAAGAGAGAAGTAAGGGCATGAGTTGGAGAGAACAAGGGGGACAAGCACGGAGACAGACAGAGGACTAGGAGCATACTGTGCCCCGGAAGCACCCAGAGAGAACAGCCACATATGAGAGTGAAGTAGAGAGACGAGTACGAAAACAGATGGGACTTGAGTCCTGTCCCCAAAGCCACCAGAACGAAGAACACTGAGCAATGGAGAGAGAAGTGAGGAACGGGAGACAAGCAGATTCCTTTGACCGAAAGCACCCAGAGAGAAGAATCGCAATGGAGATAGAGAAGTAAGGAGACAAGTTGGGAACAGACAAGGAGACAAGTATGGAAACAAATGGGAGGCAAGAAGAATCCTTCGCCATCGAGCAACCACGAAGAGTATCCTGTGCCCAGAAGCACCCAGGAAGAAGAACAGTGACAGGGAGGGACAAAAAGAAATGAAGAGGTCCTAAAGCCTAGACAAAACAGCAAGTAGGAAAAAATTGGCTGAAGAAGGACACAGATGGGAACACATGGGAGACAAGGGGAATCTTGGGTCCCAAAAGCGAGAACAACAGGAATGAGGAGAGAAGTGAAGAAAGCGCTGGGAAAGACCACAGGGACAAGGAAGGAAAGAAAGGAAAGAGGAGAAAAACTATCCTCTCCCTCCCAAATGCCGGAGACCTGGAAAGAAGCACGGTAGTGGAGAGAGAATACGGAGACAAGTTGGAGAACACGTAGGAAGGTAAGTAGGGTAACATGTGGTAGAGACCGAGGGTAAGGGAATGTGACCTGAACAAAGGAAGAAAAGTTAAGGAGAAACACAAGAGGCCAGGAAATCCGTTCTTTCCCAAGCAGCCGCAGCAATGAGGAGGGAATTAAGGATACACGTTGGAGGGAACAAGGGAGGACAAGGGAGGACAAGTTAGGAACCAGAGAGAATCATGTGTCCAAATAAGCACCTAGAGAGAAGAACAGCAAGAGAGAGAGAGAGAAAGAGAGAGAGAGAGAGAGAAGTAAGGGCACGAGTTGGAGAGAACAAGGGGGACAAGCACGGAGACAGACAGAGGACAAGGAGCATACTGTGCCCCGGAAGCACCCAGAGAGAACAGCCACATGTGAGAGTGAAGTAGAGAGACGAGTACGAAAACAGATGGGACTTGAGTCCTGTCCCCAAAGCCACCAGAACGAAGACCACTGAGCAATGGAGAGAGAAGTGAGGAACGGGAGACAAGGAGATTCCTTTGACCGAAAGCACCCAGAGAGAAGAATCGCAATGGAGATAGAGAAGTAAGGAGACAAGTTGGGAACAGACAAGGAGACAAGTATGGAAACAAATGGGAGGCAAGAAGAATCCTTTGCCATCGAGCACCACGAAGAGTATCCTGTGCCCAGAAGCACCCAGGAAGAAGAACAGTAACAGTGAGGGACAAAAAGAAATGAAGAGAGGAGACTGCAAGAAGGCGGTGACGGAAGGGACACGAATGAGGGACTCGGTAATGTTTATGGCCCCCAAAACCACCTGAAGGTCCTAAAGCCTAGACCACACAGCAAGTAGGAAAAAATTGGCTGAATAAGGACACAGATGGGAACACATGGGAGACAAGGGGAATCTTGGGTCCCAAAAGCGAGAACAACAGGAATGAGGAGAGAAGCGAAGAAAGCGCTGGGAAAGACTACAGGGACAAGGAAGGAAAGAAAGGAAAGAGGAGAAAAACTATCCTCTCCCTCCCAAATGCCGGAGACCTGGAAAGAAGCGCGGTAGTGGAGAGAGAATAAGGAGACAAGTTGGAGACAAGTAGGAAGGTAAGTAGGGTAACATGTGGTAGAGACCGAGGGTAAGGGAATGTGACCTGAACAAAGGAAGAAAAGTTAAGGAGAAACACAAGAGGCCAGGAAATCCGTTCTTTCCCAAGCAGCCGCAGCAATGAGGAGGGAATTAAGGATACACGTTGGAGGGAACAAGGGAGGACAAGGGAGGACAAGTGAGGAACCAGAGAGAATCATGTGTCCAAATAAGCACCTAGAGAGAAGAACAGCAAGAGAGAGAGAGAGAGAGAGAAAGAGAGAGAGAGAGAAGTAAGGGCACGAGTTGGAGAGAACAAGGGGGGCAAGCACGGAGACAGACAGAGGACAAGGAGCATACTGTGCCCCGGAAGCACCCAGAGAGAACAGCCACATGTGAGAGTGAAGTAGAGAGACGAGTACGAAAACAGATGGGACTTGAGTCCTGTCCCCAAAGCCACCAGAACGAAGAACACTGAGCAATGGAGAGAGAAGTGAGGAACGGGAGACAAGGAGATTCCTTTGACCGAAAGCACCCAGAGAGAAGAATCGCAATGGAGATAGAGAAGTAAGGAGACAAGTTGGGAACAGACAAGGAGACAAGTATGGAAACAAATGGGAGGCAAGAAGAATCTTTTGCCATCGAGCACCACGAAGAGTATCCTGTGCCCAGAAGCACCCAGGAAGAAGAACAGTAACAGGGAGGGACAAAAAGAAATGAAGAGGTCCTAAAGCCTAGACAAAACAGCAAGTAGGAAAAAATTGGCTGAATAAGGACACAGATGGGAACACATTGGAGACAAGGGGAATCTTGGGTCCCAAAAGCGAGAACAACAGGAATGAGGAAAGAAGTGAAGAAAGCGCTGGGAAAGACCACAGGGACAAGGAAGGAAAGAAAGGAAAGAGGAGAAAAACTATCCTCTCCGTCCCAAATGCCGGAGACCTGGAAAGAAGCACGGTAGTGGAGAGAGAATACGGAGACAAGTTGGAGACAAGTAGGAAGGTAAGTAGGGTAACATGTGGTAGAGACCGAGGGTAAGGGAATGTGACCTGAACAAAGGAAGAAAAGTTAAGGAGAAACACAAGAGGCCAGGAAATCCGTTCTTTCCCAAGCAGCCGCAGCAATGAGGAGGGAATTAAGGATACACGTTGGAGGGAACAAGGGAGGACAAGGGAGGACAAGTTAGGAACCAGAGAGAATCATGTGTCCAAATAAGCACCTAGAGAGAAGAACAGCAAGAGAGAGAGAGAGAGAGAAAGAGAGAGAGAGAGAAGTAAGGGCACGAGTTGGAGAGAACAAGGGGGACAAGCACGGAGACAGACAGAGGACAAGGAGCATACTGTGCCCCGGAAGCACCCAGAGAGAACAGCCACATATGAGAGTGAAGTAGAGAGACGAGTACGAAAACAGATGGGACTTGAGTCCTGTCCCCAAACCACCAGAACGAAGAACACTGAGCAATGGAGAGAGAAGTGAGGAACGGGAGACAAGGAGATTCCTTTGGCCGAAAGCACCCAGAGAGAAGAATAGCAGTGGAGATAGAGAAATAAGGAGACAAGTTGGGAACAGACAAGGAGACAAGTATGGAAACAAATGGGATCAGAAAGGAGGACGGTCGCATTATACCAAAAGGTCCCTGCCACATATGTATATATATATATGCTAGAAATATGTTGGCAATCTCACTTAAATCCATGGTAGTTTATCTTGTTTAAAATGATGATTAGCTCCAAACAGCTCCTATTTCAGGTCACCATCAAACACGCATTGTTCGACAACGCGCCTTTCAGCCTGCGGAGTTTCCGGAGGTGTCACTACATAGGCCTCAGATCATCTGCCATTCACCAGCTATGACTGTTTGGGTACCCACAAAGGGTACCAGGATGAACTAACCCATAACCAAATAAGAAAATTACAATAGATTGTCTTCCCTGTTTTGGGTAGAGTTCGTGCATATGTTGTCTCGGCAAACCAGCTATGGATAGTCCAACCGGCAACACTTCACGAGGCTGGTGGGCGTGATCAGTTATGGTCCATCCAGGAGTTCACAAAAGTGATATTTTGTGCGTCAAGACTACCCTACCCTTACATCATTCTACATGGGGGTTTCCTAGAATAAGGCTACCCCAAATCATCCATGTGTTTTTCCGATTTTTTCCATTATCAACCATGCAGCTATTGGGGTACCCCATTTATGGAAGCCCCCACATCTATAGCTGGTTGGTGGTTTTAACCATCTTGAAAAATATGAGTTCGTCAATGGGAAGGATGACATCCCATATATTATGGAAAAATAAAATTCATGTTTGAAACCACCAACCAGACAAGCATGAATGTACTAGAAATTATGCATAAATATGGTTTGCTATACTTCCGAAGCCAGTCTCATCTACCCCATTTATGGAAGCCCCACATCTATCGATGTTGAAGCGACCACGTCATGGCAAAGCTCCGCCGACGCCGACGGGGCCTCAGTGATGTGTCGTTCTGGATCCAAACTCCAATGACGCACCTGCGTCCATGGCTTCAAATTGATCCAAGATCGAAGATCGTGACACCCAAAAAGGCAGAAATATATAGAAATGCAAAATCCATTAAAATAATGGTAAATGTATGTTCTATCTGTTTCGGGCTTAATATAGATTGAAAGTAGATCAAGGTGGCTGAAACCACCAATCGTCGCAATGACAAACATAGCAGATGATAGAAAGAAATCAACACGGGTTGAATTCTCATCTTCAGGAATTGCCTGGATTCCATGGCTGGAGGTGCTCAAGAATGAATCTTGGACAACATCAGCGTCTATCATATGGTTACTGTAAAACCATAAAACCATGAAATATTCCTAGGTCATGTGAAGATAGCGCCAGCATATCCAGCATCAAAGCACTGGGTAACCATCCAGCTACAATCCTACAACCACCAAGTGATATCCGAGGTCTCCCTCAGGACCTTGGACTTTCTGGGCAAATGTTGCTTATATCTCCACCCCATCGTGTGGGTTGGCTTTTTTTGGGTACCCAAAATAGGTACCCCTGAACCTGAATGGTCAATACGAAAAGGGACATGTTAAATGTCACTGAAATATAGATCAACAGAGTTCATGGGAAATCCAAAGCTCACTAAATCGAGGTGTTCTTCGCTGCGAAAACCATCAAAGCTCACTAGCCATGGGGCAATTTTCCAGCGCCTGCTGGGATGGTAACGTGATTGGGACGCTTCCCTAACAGCCTCTGGTAAACTGTTGCGGTTTACAAGGGGAAAATCAACATTGAATAGCTAGGTAAATCAACCATAAATAGTCATGTTCAATAGCAAACCGTTAGTTTACCAGAGGGTATATTCCCACAGTTGCTAGTTAAATCCCATGTTCCCATGATATTCCCATTACATTCCCATCATATGACCATTCATGGACAAATCCCCATCCATTCGCCTTGCGATCCACTCCGGCTGCAAGGAGGGATGTTTGCGCACCACGCGGCGGCAACCTGACACCGCCATGCCAACGGGCAAGGGCAAGGTGGACCCGACTATTCCGATTGTTGGAATATCAATCATAGTGATTGGAATGATTATAGGGCTGATTATTGGGATATGATTTTTTTACATTTATTGCACTCTGGTAAACTGTTGCAGTTTACTATGGAAAAATAAATGAACCATGTTCAATAGCTATGTTTACCAAAGGGTAGTTGATTATTGGGATGATTATTGGAAATCATTTTTTTCCACAATCATGATAATCTGGGTCGATGAATCACTTGGATAACGGGATAACTATGAAGGGAATAACGATCATGATCTTTTTGTCACAATATGTTAGACAATGATTATTACGTGTGTGTGTCAAAGGACTGATTGCTTGTTGATCTTGTTGTTCATCTCCACTATCCCAAAAATAAGAGTCGGTAGTCAGTCTAAAACTGCACATCATCAAGATGCTCACTCTTCACCGTTTGCTAATAATTCTCGAGTCACTTGCATCATCCTACTTTCCATCAAGTCACTATTAGAAAGCCCATCATTTACCATCACTTTTGCCATGAACCCCACCAGCTGCCATCACTTTCCCCACCAGCTACGTCACATGTCGGCAGGACCATAAAGATCGGACACCAGGGCCACTGGACCTCAGAGGTAGCGACCAGATTTTCCCCATCTGCCCAGCAGTTTCCCCAGTCGGGGATGCGGTTTTTCACAACATCTCCACTTAAATCCCCAATCTATCAATATTGATGGTTAATGATGGTTAATCATGGTTAATGATGGTTAATCATGCTTTTTCTTTGCCAAAGCTGGCCAATCTCACCACAAGTTCAGGTGATGTTGAACAATGTTGAACTGTTAACCCAAAAATTGTTCAAAAAATCCGAATATTTCAAGGTACCAACTTTGGGCAGGCACTGCATGGGTCCAGTTACTACCCGATGTTTTCAAGGGGTGTTTTTGGCTAGAAGTTCCCATAAGTGCTGGGATTCCCAGCGATGGCAGTTCAAACGTCGCTTCACCTGGAGGAAAATTCCACCAAAGTGATGAGCTGACAGTGAAAATGGGATCATTTTTTATGGCCCTCTACTTATGTGTTTTAATTCTACATGTATCTACTCATCCGTTTGTAATTATGCTTATAGCTAAAGATCTACATTTGTCAAATTTGATTATTATAAAAAAAAATAGGGAAATAAATAGGTAAATAAATAGGGAAATAAATAGGGAAATAAATAGGGGCATCAATAGGGAAATAAATAGGGGAATAATAGGGAAATAAATAGGGAAATAAATAGGGAAATAAATCGGGAAATAAATCGGGAAATAAATAGGGGAATTAATAGGGAAATAAATCGGGAAATAATAGGGAAATAAATACGGAAACAAATAGGGAAATAAATAGGGAAATAAATATGGAAATAAATAGGGAAATAAATAGGGAAATAAATAGGGGAATTAATAGGGAAATAAATAGGGACATAAATCGGGAAATAAATAGGAACAGAAATAAGGAAATAAATAGGGAAATAAATAGGGAAATACATAGGGGAATAAATAGGGAAATAAATAGGGAAATAAATAGGGAAATAAATCGGGAAATAAATCGGGAAATAAATCGGGAAATAAAAAGGGAAATAAATAGGGGAATTAATAGGGGAATTAATAGGGAAATAATAGGGAAATAAATAGGGAAATAAATAGGGAAATGAATAGGGAAATAAATAGGGAAATAAATAGGGAAATAAATAGGGAAATAAATCGGGAAATAAATAGGGAAATAAATAGGGAAATAAATAGGGGAATTAATAGGGAAATAAATCGGGAAATAAATAGGGGCATCAATAGGGAAATAAATAGGGAAATAAATAGGAAAATAAATAGGGAAATAAATAGGGGAAATAAATAGGGAAATAAATAGGGAAATAAATAGGGGAAATAAATAGGGAAATAAATATAGGGAAAAAATAGGGAAATAAATAGGGAAATAAATAGGGGAAATAAATAGGGGACATAAATAGGGAAATAAAGCGGGAAATAAATAGGGAAATAAATAGGGGAATTAATAGGGAAATAAATGGGGAAATAAATAGGGAAATAAATAGGGAAATAAATAGGGAAATAAATAGGGAAATAAATAGGGACATAAAAAGGGAAATAAATCGGGAAATAAATAGGGAAAAAATAGGGAAATAAATAGGGAAATAAATAGGGAAATAAATAGGGAAATAAATATGGAAATAAATAGGGAAATAAATAGGGAAATAAATAGGGAAATAAATAGGGAAATAAATCGGGAAATAAATCGGGCAATAATAGGGAATTAATAGGGAAATAAATCGGGAAATAATAGGGAAATAAATACGGAAACAAATAGGGAAATAAATAGGGAAATAAATATGGAAATAAATATGGAAATAAATATGGAAATAAATAGGGAAATAAATAGGGAAATAAATAGGGACATAAATCGGGAAATAAATAGGAACAGAAATAAGGAAATAAATAGGGAAATAAATAGGGAAATAAATACGGAAATAATGGGGAAATAAATGGAAATGAATAGGGAAATAAATAGGGACATAAATGGGGAAATGAATAGGGAAATAAATAGGGAAATAAATAGGGAAATAAATAGGGAAATAAATAGGGAAATAAATCGGGAAATAAATAGGGAAATAAATAGGGAAATAAATAGGGAAATAAATAGGGAAATAAATAGGGAATAAATAGGGAAATAAATAGGGAAATAAATAGGGAAATAAATAGGGAAATAAATAGGGAAATAAATAGGGAAATAAATAGGGAAATAAATAGGGAAATAAATAGGGGAATAAATAAGGAAATAAATAGGGAAATACATAGGGAAATAAAAAGGGAAATAAATAGGGAAATAAATAGGGAAAATAAATAGGGAACTAAATAGGGAAATAAATAGGGGAAATAAATAGGAAAATAAATAGGGAAATAAATAGGGAAATAAATACGGAAATAAATATGGAAATAAATAGGGAAATAAATAGGGAAATAAATAGGGAAATAAATAGGGAAAATAAATAGGGAAATAAATAGGGAAATAAATAGGAAAATAAATAGGGAAATAAATAGGGAAATACATAGGGAAAATAAAACGGGAAATAAATAGGGAAATAAGTAGGGAAATAAATAGGGAAAATAAATAGGGAAATAAAAAGGGAAATAAATAGAGAAATAAATAGGGAAATAAATAGGGAAATAAATAGGGAAATAAATAGGGAAATAAATAGGGAAATAAATAGGGAAATAAATAGGGAAATAAATAGGGAAATAAATAGGGAAATAAATAGGGAAATAAATAGGGAAATAACTAGGGAAATAACTAGGGAAATAAATAGGGAAATAAATAGGGAAATAAATAGGGAAATAAATAGGGAAATAAATAGGGAAATAAATAGGGAAATAAATAGGGAAATAAATAGGGAAATAAATAGGGAAATAAATAGGGAAATAAATAGGGAAATAAATACGGAAATAAATACGGAAATAAAAGGAAATAAAGGGG
>CAMXCT020006718.1:64661-217303 GCA_947184155.2 Cladocopium goreaui | reverse complement strand
CTAGACAAAACAGCAAGTAGGAAAAATTGGCTAAATAAGGACACAGATGGGAACACATGGGAGACAAGGGGAATCTTGGGTCCCAAAAGCGAGAACAACAGGAATGAGGAGAGAAGTGAAGAAAGCGCTGGGAAAGACTACAGGGACAAGGAAGGAAAGAAAGGAAAGAGGAGAAAAACTATCCTCTCCCTCCCAAATGCCGGAGACCTGGAAAGAAGCGCGGTAGTGGAGAGAGAATAAGGAGACAAGTTGGAGACAAGTAGGAAGGTAAGTAGGGCAACATGTGGTAGAGACCGAGGGTAAGGGAATGTGACCTGAACAAAGGAAGAAAAGTTAAGGAGAAACACAAGAGGCCAGGAAATCCATTCTTCTCCAAGCAGCAGCAGCAATGAGGAGGGAATTAAGGATACACGTTGGAGGGAACAAGAAAGGGCAAGTGAGGAACCGGAGAGAATCATGTGTCCAAATAAGCACCTAGAGAGAAGAACAGCAAGAGAGAGAGAGAGAGAGAAGTAAGGGCATGCCCCGGAAGCACCCAGAGAGAACAGCCACATATGAGAGTGAAGTAGAGAGACGAGTACGAAAACAGATGGGACTTGAGTCCTGTCCCCAAAGCCACCAGAACGAAGAACACTGAGCAATGGAGAGAGAAGTGAGGAACGGGAGACAAGCAGATTCCTTTGACCGAAAGCACCCAGAGAGAAGAATCGCAATGGAGATAGAGAAGTAAGGAGACAAGTAGGGAACAGACAAGGAGACAAGTATGGAAACAAATGGGAGGCAAGAAGAATCCTTTGCCATCGAGCACCACGAAGAGTATCCTGTGCCCAGAAGCACCCAGGAAGAAGAACAGTAACAGGGAGGGACAAAAAGAAATGAAGAGGTCCTAAAGCCTAGACAAAACAGCAAGTAGGAAAAAATTGGCTGAAGAAGGACACAGATGGGAACACATGGGAGACAAGGGGAATCTTGGGTCCCAAAAGCGAGAACAACAGGAATGAGGAGAGAAGTGAAGAAAGCGCTGGGAAAGACCACAGGGACAAGGAAGGAAAGAAAGGAAAGAGGAGAAAAACTATCCTCTCCCTCCCAAATGCCGGAGACCTGGAAAGAAGCACGGTAGTGGAGAGAGAATACGGAGACAAGTTGGAGACACGTAGGAAGGTAAGTAGGGTAACATGTGGTAGAGACCGAGGGTAAGGGAATGTGACCTGAACAAAGGAAGAAAAGTTAAGGAGAAACACAAGAGGCCAGGAAATCCGTTGTTTTCCAAGCAGCAGCAGCAATGAGGAGGGAATTAAGGATACACGTTGGAGGGAACAAGGGAGGACAAGGGAGGACAAGTGAGGAACCAGAGAGAATCATGTGTCCAAATAAGCACCTAGAGAGAAGAACAGCAAGAGAGAGAGAGAGAGAGAAAGAGAGAGAGAGAGAGAGAAGTAAGGGCACGAGTTGGAGAGAACAAGGGGGACAAGCACGGAGACAGACAGAGGACAAGGAGCATACTGTGCCCCGGAAGCACCCAGAGAGAACAGCCACATGTGAGAGTGAAGTAGAGAGACGAGTACGAAAACAGATGGGACTTGAGTTCTGTCCCCAAAGCCACCAGAACGAAGAACACTGAGCAATGGAGAGAGAAGTGAGGAACGGGAGACAAGGAGATTCCTTTGACCGAAAGCACCCAGAGAGAAGAATCGCAATGGAGATAGAGAAGTAAGGAGACAAGTTGGGAACAGACAAGGAGACAAGTATGGAAACAAATGGGAGGCAAGAAGAATCCTTCGCCATCGAGCAACCACGAAGAGTATCCTGTGCCCAGAAGCACCCAGGAAGAAGAACAGTAACAGTGAGGGACAAAAAGAAATGAAGAGAGGAGACTGCAAGAAGGCGGTGACGGAAGGGACACGAATGAGGGACTCGGTAATGTTTATGGCCCCCAAAACCACCTGAAGGTCCTAAAGCCTAGACCACACAGCAAGTAGGAAAAAATTGGCTGAATAAGGACACAGATGGGAACACATGGGAGACAAGGGGAATCTTGGGTCCCAAAAGCGAGAACAACAGGAATGAGGAGAGAAGTGAAGAAAGCGCTGGGAAAGACTACAGGGACAAGGAAGGAAAGAAAGGAAAGAGGAGAAAAACTATCCTCTCCCTCCCAAATGCCGGAGACCTGGAAAGAAGCGCGGTAGTGGAGAGAGAATAAGGAGACAAGTTGGAGACAAGTAGGAAGGTAAGTAGGGTAACATGTGGTAGAGACCGAGGGTAAGGGAATGTGACCTGAACAAAGGAAGAAAAGTTAAGGAGAAACACAAGAGGCCAGGAAATCCATTCTTCTCCAAGCAGCAGCAGCAATGAGGAGGGAATTAAGGATACACGTTGGAGGGAACAAGGGAGGACAAGGGAGGACAAGTGAGGAACCAGAGAGAATCATGTGTCCAAATAAGCACCTAGAGAGAAGAACAGCAAGAGAGAGAGAGAGAGAGAGAGAGAGAGAGTAAGGGCACGAGTTGGAGAGAACAAGGGGGACAAGCACGGAGACAGACAGAGGACAAGGAGCATACTGTGCCCCGGAAGCACCCAGAGAGAACAGCCACATGTGAGAGTGAAGTAGAGAGACGAGTACGAAAACAGATGGGACTTGAGTTCTGTCCCCAAAGCCACCAGAACGAAGAACACTGAGCAATGGAGAGAGAAGTGAGGAACGGGAGACAAGGAGATTCCTTTGACCGAAAGCACCCAGAGAGAAGAATCGCAATGGAGATAGAGAAGTAAGGAGACAAGTTGGGAACAGACAAGGAGACAAGTATGGAAACAAATGGGAGGCAAGAAGAATCCTTTGCCATCGAGCACCACGAAGAGTATCCTGTGCCCAGAAGCACCCAGGAAGAAGAACAGTAACAGGGAGGGACAAAAAGAAATGAAGAGGTCCTAAAGCCTAGACAAAACAGCAAGTAGGAAAAAATTGGCTAAATAAGGACACAGATGGGAACACATGGGAGACAAGGGGAATCTTGGGTCCCAAAAGCGAGAACAACAGGAATGAGGAGAGAAGTGAAGAAAGCGCTGGGAAAGACTACAGGGACAAGGAAGGAAAGAAAGGAAAGAGGAGAAAAACTATCCTCTCCGTCCCAAATGCCGGAGACCTGGAAAGAAGCACGGTAGTGGAGAGAGGATAAGGAGACAAGTTGGAGACAAGTAGGAAGGTAAGTAGGGTAACACGTGGTAGAGACTGAGGGTAAGGGAATGTGACCTGAACAAAGGAAAAAAGGCAGGGAGAAACACAAGAGGCCAGGAAATCCATTCTTCCCCCAGCAGCAGCAATGGGGAGGGGATTAAGGATACACGTTGGAGGGAACAAGAAAGGGCAAGTGAGGAACCGGAGAGAATCATGTGTCCAAATAAGCACCTAGAGAGAAGAACAGCAAGAGAGAGAGAGAGAAGTAAGGGCATGAGTTGGAGAGAACAAGGGGGACAAGCACGGAGACAGACAGAGGACAAGGAGCATACTGTGCCCCGGAAGCACCCAGAGAGAACAGCCACATGTGAGAGTGAAGTAGAGAGACGAGTACGAAAACAGATGGGACTTGAGTCCTGTCCCAAAGCCACCAGAACGAAGAACACTGAGCAACGGAGAGAGAAGTGAGGAACGGGAGACAAGGGGAGATTCCTTTGACCGAAAGCACCCAGAGAGAAGAATCGCAATGGAGATAGAGAAGTAAGGAGACAAGTTGGGAACAGACAAGGAGACAAGCATGGAAACAAATGGGATCAGAAAGGAGGACGGTCGCATTATACCAAAAGGTCCCTGCCACATATATATATATGTATATGATATATGATATATAGTAGGTGGTTAGTTCGAGTATAAATGCATGTCAATGCCAGGACTTCATTTAAAATGCTGCATATGCAGCGATGCAAGGTTATTTCTACTTTCAAATGGGGAAGAATTCTGGTTCCCAATGGGGTGGTCGATGAGAATCACCAAGGTCCTACAGAAAATTGTGACGCACCTCACCTGGCAGAGCTGTGGCTTCGTTGCTGAAGAACTCCTAGACTCAGCATCTCATTTTGCTCGGCATCGCTTTGGTTGTCGCATCTTTTGTCGTTTGATCGAGTTCCATGCGGAGCAAAAACCCACCTTGATGCTAGTTGAGGAGGTCCTGCAGGAAGCAGAGGATTTGTGTTGCCATCCATTTGGGCATCACGTAGCTCAATCGGTTCTGGAACATGGCATTGATCAGCACCGTGACGTGGTGGCCGAAACCATTGACCGCAATCCTCTGGGCTATGCCAGGAACCAGAATGCCAGTTATCTAGTGGAGAGAGTTCTCTCATCTGGCTCCAAGTATCAAGAGTCTCTCTTGTCTGAGCTCTCATCTTCCCTGGTAGACCTAGCACTTTCCCGCTATGGTTGCTATGTAGCCAGAGCTGTGGTGGATCATCCAAAGACCAACAGACCTTTGGAACTGTCGAAGTTGACTGCGATCCGCCATGAATTGAACAAGACCAAGCATGGACAGTATCTTCTGGCAGATTTGGGTTTGGGCCAGAAGTATGGCTCCAAAAAGCATGTGCATTAGTTTCAAAACAATGCGACCAGCTTGTCTCCTTCCAATCGCCTAAGTGGCGCTTCCGGTGGCAAAAATTGCACAGACCAGATACAGGGCAAATACCGCAATTTCAATGCAGCTTTCCCCTGCGCACAGCAATGCTCTCTGCGCATGATTGGTTCGGAAGTGGAAGGAGCTTAAACTTGTATGACCTGTATGTAGACATTTTGCACTGCACTTCTGTACAGGTGGACATGTCCGACATGTTCCATTGAATTCGCATTTTTCGGACCGCTTTCGGTCACAGATCTGCAGTGACAGAAGCAGAATCCTGCAACACTCTGTCAATTTTCAGCCAAAGGGCGCTGGTAGCCAAATTGGCTCAAAGAAACTGAGAGACCAACAAGACCAACGAGACCAACGAGACCAAGCTTGGTCGAAAAAATGGTGAAACTAGTCGCAAGTCATCACTCACATGGATATGGGTTTATCCAAGTTTTTGACGATGAACCCATGGGATTTGGATGTTTTTATATGTTTTTCCCCCATTTTTTCAACGAGCGTCACCGACCGTCACAGGGCATTGCCGCGGAGTTGCGAACGATGTTCGACGTTCACGACGTGACACGCGGGGCGACCTGCTGGAGAACAGTCAAATTTCTTATAGTTACCATATCTCTTTTTTTGTATCATATTATAGCAATGGAACCACTTCTGTAGATATTATAGAATTATAGATATTATAGTTATACTTATACTAGATTCTATTGAATAGGATGAATAGGTAGTTCTATTTATAGATCTCAATCCACGAATTGGGAAATCGGATCAACTCGCCCGCGGTTTTTGGCGCGTTTTTTTCGCAGCCAAGGAATTTGCTGTGGCTGATGGTGTCTTCTCGAGACCGTTGAGCTTGAAACGCCTTGGAGTCGAACAAGCCAAGCAGCTCAGCCTAGAGAGGTGACTGTTGCAGTTATATCCCATTGCGGTATTCCGGGGATTCCAATCTGTATGTTGATTTGTTTCCACATTATTCCACATTTTATAGATGTTTCGTTGCATGTTTGAGATTCGGTGGTGTTTTCAAAGGTATGTTGATGGAAAGACAGAATCCACCAGAAGACAGATCCAAGAGCCAGATATCAGGTGATTTGACCATATGTATAACCAGATATCCTGAGGTGTTGGGTAGGGATCAACCTTTGAGACCTGGTACGAATGGCCCCACGGTTTTGGCGTGACATGGCGTGACAAATTTGACCCATACCCCCATGGTTTTTCACATGAAACCAGCCACTGTTTAGGGTGACCAGTTTGACCCAGCGAGGTTTGAGTTGAGTCTGGATCTCTTTGCCAAAGAAGGTGGATACACAGGCCTGCCATGTAGCCATGATCCAAAGTTCAAGTACCGTGGAATCTCAATCTTTCCGATCTTTCAGCTGTTTGCATTTCTTTTTGGTGATCATTCTCCCAGGCATGGTCATATCAATTCCCGTCAGGTCTATGGGATTCGAGTGTCCTGAGCACCTCATCGCTGCTGCTGTTTGCTGCTCATTGGAAGCGACTGCTGCAGTTTTTGGATGCGGAGCTGCGAGCCTTTGAGCTGCTTCCGTTGGAGAGGAGCTGTTTGGACATAGGGACATGGGGCAGATGGTGTTTCTGGGGGTTGTGGTTGTTTGGACTGGGATTTAGCTTCTTGGGAGGTGGAAAGCGGAGTTTCTGTGGGACGTTTCACAGGTTGAGTACTAGACTCCACAGGTCTGACATCCAACTGCGACCCCAATGGAGGGAGGTGATCCATCCACAGTTTAGCATATCTGTCTTTCCGATTTTCGCCGAAGCTCAGCAGCTCCAGTGCTCCAGTGGTCAGGCATCAGTTGCACCAGCGCTCTGCTCCCAGCCCTTCGCTGCCGGAGAGTTCGGTCCAGCAGCTGATTCTGCAGCAGGGCCAAAGAACTCCATCAAGTACCGCGGTGCAGCTGGAGGACGTCAGGTGTTAGGTCACCTCCATTTGTCATTGCCAATTGGGTATGGGTCAAGACAGTTAACCCCAAACTCGCAGTATTTAAGTTTGGGTCCCAGAATTTGAACCTAGAACCACCTGTAGAATCCTGTAGTTCCTTTAACTTTGACTCTTCACCTGCTGGTCTAACGGGAGGATGGCTCTCGCCTTTCCTTCCGCACCTTGCTGGAAGCGGCCTACAGGGTGGCAGCCAAAGTCATAGATTGCTGTGGCCAAAGAGTCGGACTTATGCTGGAGAAGGCGGGGCCAGCAATGGTCATTATGGTCATCATGGGTTGCTTTTTCTGGTTGTTTTTGCTTTGAAATTTGTTCCTGGACTTTCCAATGGACTTTCCAATTGTGCCTGGCTCTCAGCCAGAGCTGGAATTTCAATGACTGTACGGATACAGACATGAGATAAGATCGAGCATTTGGATGCGCTTTCGCATCCTGCTCCTTTGCTCCCTGAAGAATATTTGCTGAGCGCCAACAAAACTGATAGCCTTGACCTGCCATCAACAGGGCCTACTTCTTCTCCCAGCGCTGCTGGGAATCCTCTTTGCTGAAGCTGCTTATGTGCCACTGCCCTTTGCATCTTGGCTGCACAACCAGTGGCGAAGAAATGATGCATCGACATGTATCGCAATTGTACCCGTAGACCCGTAGCTTGACTCTTGGCAAAAGCCCTGGGTGCAGCAGAATAGCTCGTACAATCAACAACGACATCGACCACCAGGAGCTTGTCATGACCTACAAAAAACACGTGGTCTCTCATTTTTTTGATGCATTGACAGAGTTGTCAGACCATCTCAGCCCGATGCCGCCTTGCCACAGTTCGACCCTGTGCAGCATAGTGTGTCAAGGACTTGCCCTTGGAACGTCTTCATTTCATGCTGGAAGACGCCAATGTGAAGGTCATCTTAAGCAATTTGCCGATAGACGTAGATGGTGCCTCGGAACAAGTTGATGCAATCGGTGGTTGTGCCATGACTTTGGCTGTCAACATTGACGACACTCAGCACTCCCGTTTCGAGATTATGAGTCTTGAATGCCTGGTAGCATATGAGTTTGGGATAGTCTTGGCAAGTTTGATAATTGCACAACGGTGTGCTGTGGGTTGAAAAAGGTTTGCCGGCTTCAAGTGAAACTGCGAGCATGACGCTATGAGGCGTAGCGACACTTCTACTTGCAGAAGAAGAGGCTCGCTTGCTCGGATGAAGAAAACCTGTCCTTTTCCAACTGGGCCTATTTTGGCTATCCATGGCTATCCAGTGGGATGTCGCCATGATTTGGACATGAATCAGCTTCCAACTGAAACAGGTGTTGTGGAGAGCTGGCCCTGCGAAACACCGCATCGCTAAGGGGAAGTCAAGGACTCAGCTGATCCTCATTGGAATCAACGTTCCAGTGGCTTTTGGAAGTCCAACAGTGACCTGTTGAGAGTGACACCTTTCAGATCTAACCTAACCCCGGTTGGAGTTGGCTTAGGTTTACATCAAACTCGTGTAATTACCACCCCCAAAATTGTCCAGTTCGCCTCTTTTCGGCTGGGTCTTCACGTAATGAAAAATGGTCAACCTTCAATCCCATCCCCCAGAATTGAAGGGAAAAACTGCAGAACAACGGATATATTCTGGTAAACAACTTAAAAAACATGGTACCACTTCCCTTCCCATCCCATTGACTCATCCTTTTTTGCGTGGCTGGTAGGTCGGGCCTCCGGACTGATGAGATGTACGTGCTGTTTACCTCTGGTACTACGGGCCGCCCCAAAGGACGCATGAAAATTTGGTACCCGGTGGATGGAAACATTGGCGTCCAGGAATGGGTTGATTGATGTTGATTGATGTTGGTTGGCGTTGTGAACGGAAAAATGATGATGGCATGATGGCATGATGGCAATGTAATCAGTACTCCATGTCTGCTGAAAAACATCCGAAGTGGCCACCAGGAGTTTCAGTCTCCCACAGGGCGGTTTTGAGCCACGTGCTGTGCTGCTGTCAGAAGTTTGATCTGCGGGCTTCGGATTGTGTTCTACAATCTATTGCGCCAAGCTTAGCATGTTGAACCATTTAAAATAGGCTGCTGGTTTCAGAAGAGATTTCTGAAAAATCACAAAAAATCACGGTGAACTCAGAATTTCGGGACCTTTCTATCCCCAAAAACTGATTGTTGCACCACTAGCCTCAACTGCCGAGGCTCTTCCCTTTGACTTCGCAGTCAGCCAGTTGGGAGCCTTAGCTCCGGCAGCAACATCCCTGGAATTGTATGGGGGATGGTCATCAATCCATGATATATCATGATATATCTAAGATTATATTGGATATATCTGGGATTATATTGGATATATATATATGATATATCATGATATAATGATAATAGTCATTACCCATTGAAAGGATTGCCATTAGGGGATGGATGACCCGCAAAACATGGCACATTAATGCAATCCTTAATGAAACAAACACGTCTTAATTCTTTTTGGTCTCCGATGAATACCTGAAACTAACATCTACCAAAGAACTCCGTTCCTGATGAATATCTTATAATATGTTTAAATTCGAGTCCCAGCAACCTGAAAAAAAAAACAACTCAGCTGCAGGCTGTATCCCTACTTGACAGTGGGTGGATCTGTGGCGATCCCAACAGAGACGGTCTGCAAAGATCCAATGGCTTTGGCCACCATGGCTCAACAGGCCCTTGGAGCTGACACCCACGGGGCTGGTGATGAAATTTTTGGTGTCTGTGCCAGGCACAGGTGTCCAACATTGACATGGTCCCCACCTTCTTCTCCTTGTTCTTGGACAGAACAGATCGGGGGTTGCTGACTTTTTGGGTTCTATGAAGTTCTATACATACTATACTTCAAGACGGATGGCACATCAACTATATTTCGCTTGTAAAGGCGGCATAGTCTTTACCTTCAGGGTGTCAGTCAACCGGCCAATCATGGTTCCATACGTCATCCGCAGGAGAACAGCATTAGTCTGCCAGCGTTGCGGCGCATCAATCTCGGTGGTGAAGCTGTGGCAAGCAGGTTCGGCTGCCAATGACAGCCTTTCTCAACAGCTGTCAATGGACTAGTCATCTATCTTTGTTCTTTGGCAAGAGAACATCTTTCCAGAAATCCTAGCAATTCGCATTTATGAAAAGTCCTAGAGGCATTTGCTGTTAATCATCTGTCAATCCAACGGTAAGCACCTGCACCCTCCATTTCCACCTTCCGCCAGGCTGGTGGAGCGTAGCCGGGATCTCTATCCCTCCGCCCGTGTCTTCGTGACCTACGGCCCCACGGAGGCTGCGGTGGACACCACCACCTTTGAAGCCTCCAGATCAAGCAGATCGATGAGCAGATTGGTTTCCATTGGGCATCCAGATGCCTTTCGAATCCTGGATCTTTGTCCATCAGATGCAGATGTGGATCCTATGATTGGGGATCCAATGATTGGGAATCCAATGGCTGTCCCCATGTTGGGCACTGTGGGAGAGCTGCGAATCTCCGGCTGTGGCTTGGCCCATGGCTATTTGGGCAGCGCGAATCTCCAGGCCTTTGCGGCTGCACCAAGGGCTGCGGGGAAGAGATATGCCACTGGAGATGCTGTGAGATGGACCACGGATGGCTTGGAATTCCTGGGAAGACTGGATTCTCAGGCATCGGGATGCATCTTTGCCCAAGTTGTTTGAGGATGGCAAGTTGGGTTAGTTGCGAGTCTTCACGACAGGTAACAAACAACAGCTGCGCAAAATTCATGGGCTCAACATTTAAGACCCAGGGAACTGCATGGAGATTTTGGTACCATCCAATTATAGGGGGACAAGAGTTTTGATCCATACCCACGATGAAGAGTTGGATTGAATACCCATATTTGGATATGGTCATCAATCCATTCAGTTCGGGATTTCTATGCCCATTAAATTACATAAATACATATATACAGTATACATATACAGTCTACATACATATTTAAACACTATATAATCTTATAAGGAGTCCCATTATGGTGACCAGCGTGATCATGGCATCAGGTGAAGGTACGCGGACAGCGTGTGGAGTTGGAGGAAGTGGAGACCGCACTGAAGAGCTGCCCGGGGATCGCAGAGGCTGCCGTGCTGCTGGCGGATGACAGAGACGAAGCGGTGCTGGTGGCATTTCTCAGCCACAAGGCGCCATGGGGATATCATTGGGATGAACATAATTGAACATATATATATATACATATATATAATATTATATATATATGTATATAATATATATATACATAATATAATATAATAATTCGGGAATCGTCATGGTCAAGGGATTTGGGTGGCCGGGAACATTGAAAGAAGTTGAAGGAACAACTACGGAGGTTTCCTTTAAATTTTGCCTTGAATCAATCCATTGACCCGTTGATGTGATATATTTTGGTGTTGTTTATTTTCTTGGTGCCTAACAAGCACGGAACAAAATTCCTCAGGGTGCTTGGGTCTTCTCATTATTTTCGGATTTTCGAACCCTTTTCTCGATCTTTGCATGGTTACATGATGTTACATGTTATAAAATGTTATTTTCAGGGATTCTTTCAAACATCTTTCAACCACTAAAACTGGACTCATTGGCCATGACAGTTGCTGATCCGAGCCCAGGACTCCACCGAGTTGTCGAAGTTGGAACTTCCGGCGCATCTGCGGCCGCGGCATTTCTTCCCCTTGGGCCTCTCCGAGTGGCCACGGAGCCCCACGGGGAAGTTGGATCGACAGAAGTTGGCGCGGGAAGCGCAGCAGATGCTGGCAGAAAAGGAGCCCCTTGTTGGGAGACCGATCATGGGGGATTTGTTTTATATTGTTTATACGTGTGCATATATATAATTATATATATATATACATACATGATATACATATGGGGATGTAAAGATTATAAAGTATCTAGCAAATGAATGCAAATGATAGGTGATATTGGTGGTTTCAAATACTTGTTGCTGCGATGGTCCAAACTCACTGTTCTTGGATTTGTGGAAGCCAATCAGCAAAACTCATTGATGCGAGTATTTTGTTTTGCATCCTCAAGAAGGTCCTATCCAAGGTCCATCCAGAGACCACTACCGCTTAACAAAAGGAAGCATTGGTGAGGGTCAGAAGGAAATTTGTTGAAGAGTCAGACAACGTAGTGTGACATTTCTTCAAGGCTTGTTGTAGACCCAACACCGCAGCATCCAGTGAATCTCGAGTGCATCCGTGCCAGGACGTTGGTGTATCTGCAGAGATTTGCGACTTCTCGGACAATGCCAGATACTTTTTGGAACTGCTTGGGCGCTTGCTGAGGAAAGACTTAGATCAATTGAACCTGTCTGAGACTTTCACCAAGATGGGGGGTGACTCGGTGTTGGCCATTCGCCTCTCTGCCAAGCTTCGGGATCAAGGCATCCAACTTTCATCCGCCAGTCTCCTGGGCAAACTTCCCATTGAAGCTTTGGCCAAAGAATTGCTACAGCAGGAAATACAGCAGGAGCGGCTGGAAAGCACACCCTTGGAAGGGGAAGTGCCATTGGCGCCCATGCAACGACGTTTTTGGGACTTGAAGCTGTTGCATCCTCATCACTACAATCAATCTGTGATGCTGGTTCCCAATTTCCCTGGAGATGTGATTTTGGACAGCCACATTTTGAAGAAATGCTTGGTGAGTCTGGCAGAACATCATGATATGCTGCGGGCAAGCTGCTTGGATGCAGGAGAGCTGCTTAGACCTGAGCCAGGAAACACATTGGGTCGTAGTATGTCGTAGTCCTCTTATGGTGGAAATGTGGATCTGGTCAAATCACGCCTATTGAATGATATTGAATCTATTGGATGTCATTATATCTGGAATTTGCCAAGCCCAAGGCAAAAAAAAACATGGGCTGAAACCTTCATTTTGCATTTCACAGCCATAAGTTAAGAAATGATAGAAATGGACACAGTTGCCAAACCCACCAACCTTTTTTGGCTTTGGACATCCCCAAGGCTTCTCTGGAGAGATGCAGCAGCTGCGACCGCGGCAGCATGCCATGGAAGCAGTGCAGGTGGCTGCAGCGGAAGCTTCGTTGGAGCCTCAATGCATTCGACCACCACCAGCCAAAGTCGGGGGTATTTTGGCCGACTGGGCTAAGCTACCCTACTTGTCGATACTTTTCGCAGATTGGTTGATGTGATTGAAAAGAGGTCATTTCGCAATATTTTGTAGAGGTAAATGACCTTAAAACGATTCTAAACGTACTTCTTCATAGAAGTTTGAGGATGTAAGACACACACAACCCCCCCGCTCAGACATGCTCAGACTGGTCACGTTGAGGTTGGAGCAGCTGGATGGATTCTGCCAGCAACTGCAAGGTCAGGTGGACCTTGAGCGGGGACCGCTGTTTCTTGGAGCGCTTCTCCGTTTGGAGAGGCACGGCTGGGCACAAAGGCAGAGGACAAAACATACAGGCTGTAGCGGCAATGGTTAGGGCCAAAAGCGTGTTGCCGTTTGAAGGATCTACATTATTCTGCATTATTTTTCTATTTTGTTTGCATGTTGGGTGGTATGTGAGAGGCGATGCAACGCATCTTACGCATGTTTTCTGATGTTTTCTGAGATTGGATGTTGTCATGAACTGTGCAGCTCGAGCATTTCTTCTACATAGTCAGAATCTATCACATGTTTGGACAGCGTGGCGGAACATTTGACACACATTGACCTCAGCATCTGAGCGTAGAAGCCAAACAATGCTTTGACAGATGATGGGTCTGCCTCAGGTGCTCAGTGAATGACTGGTGAGAAAAGATCCACCCAAAAGATGTGACATAAACATACATAAACTTTAAAATTATCCCAATTTCTGAATGCTCAAAACATATTTTCCAAACTTCAGAAAACTCGTTGCTCCCATCACCAGGCCTGGTGAGGAGAGACTTCTGCTGGTGATTCACCACCTGGTGGTGGATCTGGTCTCCTGGCAGGTGCTGCTGGAAGACCTGGAGAGCCTTGGATGGAGATGGGGTTTTCCATGCGCTTCCTGCTACTTCAAAGATCTTCAAAGGGGAAGGTTTACAGTTTGAAAAACATCCATTTGGGGGATATCAAAATTTCAGGGCTCTTTCAGATGGAGTGAAGATTTTGATAAAGTTACAATTTCATACAATTTCTGTCTGCACGGCCGCCCTGGTCGCCTACCAATGAGCCGAGGAAGTTGCTGCTGTATCAGCTCGGTCTGGCTGGAAGCAGCAAACTAACAGCAGTGACTTCCTCGTTCAAAGAGCTCCTGGGCCTCATGCGATGGGAATGTGGTGGATAGGCAGACATCGATATTTGATGATCTCTGGGTTTCTTGGGGAGAACAAAACATCTAGATTCAGCACCTTCTGATGTGATGACCAAATCAATTGAGAGATGCAAAGATTCAGTGGAAGCCCGGTCTGGCCGAACCACCTGTGATCACCTGTGCAACCATTGCTGTTTCGTAGAGACAACTCCAGGTATGCCAAGTCGAGAGAAGCACCAGAGGCGTTCGAGAAAAACCTCGGCTGGGCAGCTCTTGGCAAGGCCGTTTCCTCTGAACTGCATAACAAATATAACAAGATACCCTCTGGTTATTCAACATAGTGATGGAACATCACCATTTCATTTTTAATAATTAAATCAACATAAATCAACATAAATGAACATAAATCCCCATAAATCATCATAAATAAATCATCATCTGCAAACGTTCCATTTTCCATAAAAAAAGTTATGTTAGATACCCAGAGGGTATTGAAACAAACCGTGAGAGTGACTCTTTGGGTCCCACTTGCCTTGCTCCCTCGTGTGGCTTTACATGCTTCGAAGCGTTAACAACTGATGGTGGTATGATTACAATCACCAACTTCTGGGGATATATGTTAGGGATAGACCCAAGATATCCCAAGATAAGATCAATAATTTTTGATAATTTTTGGCTCAATCAACAATTAGGTCCTAATCAAATCCCCAAAAGATGGCTGATCCATGCTAATCCTGATCTCAGTTTATTGAGAGCATCGATCCTTGGTCAGGACTTCATTGGATTCGACACATGGGCTACTGCCAAGCGTGAGGCCCTGGGCCTCTGGGCTGGGCCCTCAATCTCCATATGGCAATTGTGGCACCTGGTTGATACCTGTTGCAACCCTCCATGATGAAGGTGTGACAAGTTTCGACCCCAGCGAAGCAAAAAATATTGGTGATCAGATGTGACAACTGGATGATATGATATCTGGATATGCATATTTCATAGAATTGGATGATGGGAAAATTTACAGGAAAGCCCTATATTTGATGGTAAAAACCATGGTTTCCGGTTAAGATTTTCCCTTAAACCAATCCAGTGAATATTCGTGTTGTGCAGAGACCTGATGCAACTTTTCATCCACATGGCGGATACGCGATGGAGGGACACCCACTGACCCTGCAGATGTCCCTGCGATTTGGCCCTGGCCCCAGGGGTCCCTTTCTGTTTTGGAGGTTGGATCTATTCCATCCGATGTGACGCAGTCATTGATCTCTTCTCCAGTGGTTTCACCCGTGGAGATGTTGTTGGTGGCACTGGCGCAGGCCAGTGCAAAACACCCGGGACATTTTTGTTGACAAAAATTGGGGCCAGGTGGATGGATATATCGATGGCAGTTTTTGTTGGGATCTACCCTCTGGTAATTTAACATAGCTATGGAAAATCACCATTTTTGATGGGAAAATCCACTATAAATGGTGATTTTCAATAGCTATGTTAGTTTACCAGAGGGTAATCTCTTTGATGAAAAGTCATCTCTCCATGTCCGTTCTACAGGTCCTAAAATGTCCCCTAAATCTGGCAGATAATGCCTAGGCGGCTGGGAAGCTCACTGCCACGCAGCTGTGGGTGGATTTGGAAGCTCATGGAAGAGACACCAACTTTGCCCACACGGTCGGCTGGTTCACAGAGCTCAAAGCGCTTCAGATGGAAACCTCCTGGCCACTCGTCCTGAACGTAGCTTTAGGCTTCAACTAGTTGCTGCATTGGAATGACATCCATCCCTTTCTAAGCCAATGCCAGGCCTTCAGGTTGCTTCTTGGCCTGAAATTACTCTGAAAGTTGAGGGCTTGGTAAAATTGGTAAATGTATGTAAATGTCATGGCTATTTTCATCTATTTTCATGATAAATCAGATAAATCCAATCAAGCGTAGCCTTACAGCCACCCTCCACATCCAAGGCCCTTGGATCTGGCGCTCCGGGAGGCGAAGAATCGCTGCAGGACGGATGTCTGCCATGGCGCTTCGCGGAGTGAGCCGACTATCTGCATCAACTACCATGGCCAGGTGCGGAAGAGATACTGGCCCCATGGAAATGGCTGAACTGGAAATCCAGGGATTGAAACTTCGAGCCCGAGACATAAGGACAGCCCAAGACATCCCCTTTTGCAGGGTGGATTTTTTTGCCTTGAACCCAATCCATAGGCTGGACCAGCGGTTTCAGAAGCTCAGTACTTGTCGCTGGCGCCGGAGTGGGAGACACTGGCACGCCATGATCTTCATCCGCAAAACCAGCGGGAGTACCTTCTGGAAATCGAGGTTGGGCGGGTTCTGCAGTGGATTGAAATCTCAAAGGACCTGCAGAGTCCATGCTTTAGAGGGTCTGTCCGAAAAACTTTTCCGCCAGAAGAACCCGAGTCCCCTTGTTTTGTTTAAAACATTGAGCCCCAAACAATCCTAATCCCTTGAGAAACATCCAACTTTTGGAAGTTTTTTTTTGTTCTTCCGAGCCTGACCGAGCCTGACAAGGCCATGCTGGTGCTGGGAGAAGATGGTAGCTGGTCCTTAAGGGTCGAATGGATCTACGATGGTCGGCTTGGAGAGTGCATGGTTCGTTGGCTGCAGGTGCCTTGTTGGATGATGCCTCGATTCTGGCTGTTTGATGAAGTTGTGATGCCTGTTCTGGTGGAAAGACGTCCATTTCTGGGTTCTCTGTTTGAGATCCAGACACACATATCATCACACTGTAATATGTATATAGAGAATTATATATAGAGACTTGTTTCTGATTCGGCTCAAAATTTTGTGCGTGGATGGTTCTGAAGTGCTTGGATGTGCTTGGTATATGAAATCAAGCACCTTCAGGGGAAGAGGGTTAGAAGATTCCTGATTCTCCCGGACAGGAGGGGGTTGGAGACAAGCAGATACCGTGCAAAGTTGACCAATGATATACTCCCCGCCCAGGAATTTCTACATCAAGCCGCTTTGGTGGCGGCTCACGTCAAGTCCACACCCGCAAGGCTTGTGGGACATGGATGGAGTGCCTTGGAATCAGGATTGGTCCAGACCTGACCGCCAGGTGCCTTCAAGCTCCCTGCGATCTGGGATCTTCGTGTAGTGTCTCAACCTTCGATGCATGGACAGCGCGATGGTTTGATGGCATGTGACTTGATGAATGGAAACCTTGAAATTTGGTGGGAGGTGGAAAACAATCAGACGTGAGCAACTGAGCATGTTGTTCCGTTTGATTCTTGTTCTACCTGGAAGGGGGCTTTTTCTTGTCGCTCCAGGTTGGAGGACATGGAAGAGATCTACCCCTGCACCCCACTTCAGGAAGGAATGATGGCAGAGACTCTGTTAGATCCTACTGCCAATGTGGAACAGCTCCTCGGCTCCGACTTCGAGCTGCTGGAATTTGGATGATTTTGGATCGTGCGAAAATTCACCTCTTCATTGTGAGTCATCAGGTCAGCATCAGAAAGGAAAGACAGCAAGGACTGGAGAAATATGGCAGTGTGTCAAAACCTTGTACCCCTGGTGAACATCAAAATAGCTGGTAAATGGATGTTCATCCCATTAAAAATGGTATTAATAGGTATTGATCCATACCCATATAGTGACTAGTGACATCGTTAGTCTTTTCTGTAAGATGTAAGTGTCAGGAAACCATCAGCAGTGCCTGTTGGACATGCGTTCCACACAAGGGGGGGTTCAACGTCACATGCCGTTGCAACAAACGAATCAATCCTTATTTAGACACTACTATATCCTCGTTCTCATTCACACGCAGTTAAAAATGACGCATGCTAGCGACATTCTACACAAAACACACGGATTGTCTCATTATCCTTATTCTCTAGATTTCTCTAGCATCCACAAGACACAACACGACAACCCATCATATTCTATAAATTACATAGCCCCCCCCCGCCAATGCACAATTTTGGCATATTTTGGCACAGTCCCGACAAAGACATTTCCAGCGGCTACTGTACCATGTTCTTGCTTTCATTTTTAACACCGTTATTCTTCGCACTTGCATTCTTCGCACTGGGACATCTTGCACGCTTGGGCCCTTGCTTTCATTACGTTGCTACTACCGCAATGTTTTTTTTATACCAAAGCATCTAACCTTCTTCTTTCTCTTTCGCCTGTCAACACCAATGCCATGCCCAGCCACTAGCTTCTACACCTCCTTAGCAACTCAACCTATACTTTCTTACCAGCTAAGACCAACCATACACATTTGAATTCTCTCCCTACATCATTAACTTAATGGTTAATGAACATCATTTTATGGTTAATATTGATACTTAGTATTACTATACTCATTAGCTTGATATAAACCACAGGAACGTCTTACCTCTGGTAATCAAATGTGGCAATGGGAAATCAATGAAACTCCTAAAACATGATTTATAAATAGAGCTTAAAATGGGAAAATCATCAGTTTTCATTGGAACATCCCCATCAAACATCTTCAAACATGGAGGTTTTAATGGGAAACTAATCTAAAACGTCTATTAATTATCTATAATTATCTATAATTATCTATAATTATCTATAATTATCTATAATTATCTATAATTATCTATAATTATCTATAATTATCTATAATTATCTATAATTATCCATGATCTATTATCATTATTATTATAGATATTATAGTAGTCTATTATTATCCACCATCATCCCCATGATCCGTTCACCGTGGCTGTTGCGCCCCAGGCTCCCACTGCTGCTGCCCGGTGATGGCGCCCGTTGGCGCGACGCCTGGACCGCCGTGGCACGGCGCCACGGCGCGCTGCGCGCGCGGCTGGCGCCGGCGCCCTCCAGGGGACGGCGGTTCTGGCAGGTGCCGATGGGGGTCGAGTCATGGGAACCTGTTATCAGAAACTGTTATCATATGTTGCATATATAATCAATATATAGATATATGATCAATATTTATATGTATATGTTTATGTATATATATATGGTATTATATACACATCTTATATCATAGTTTTGAGATGTTTTGAGCCACTTGCAAATGTAGCATGAAACCGGAGGCAACAACTTTTTGGAATGTGGGTGCACGGAGGATAAACTTACAATCCAGTGGGTCCTTGGAGATCACAGGTGCTGGTCGGCAACTGCAGTCTTGTTGGATTGGTTTAGTGGAAAAACATGGAAAAACCAGTAGATAATGCAGATAATGCAGATAAACCAATGAAATATCGGGTTATTGGATGATTTTATTAAACACCTGATATTTGATTCTAGATTTCCCCCTTAAATCCAGTGTGACAGTGACCGGTCGGGGCTTTGGTTTGTTCGGTGCCACAGGTGGTCTTTAAAGACGGCTCTGAGCCTGCATCGCCCCAGTGGGAGGATCCAACCAGCCTGACTGATCTAAGATGATCCATGATCCAACTGCCTTATGTCACCATGTCACCATGTCCTTTGATCCCACATCTTTCATGGCGCACAAGGAGGGCGTATGGGATGTGCATGTCGGAGAGGAAACAGATGACGATCTGTTTGGACCTGAGATAGACACGGAAAGGTATGGCCAATTTTGGCCAGTGGTACGTCAGATAATCTCTGGTACTTGGACGTTCATCACATTCCGCCAACACGTTATGGGAGTTTGCATATACATGGTATTTGGATGTATTTGCACGATATTTGGGTACGTTTGGACACAATTGATATCATTGATATCCGTAAAATTCCTGAAAAATATCTGTTCCTATCGCATTTTTCGGATCTTTCATATCTAGATATTTGGATGAGCCCCTGCTGCCGCCCAGGCCACAAAGGCTTCCGCCCCTCAGCAATTCTGAGGCGGGTCGCAGCGAGTGGGCCAACGACAGCTATTTTTTTTTGGGGGGTTCTCTTCAAAACAGGGAACCTAAAACCAGTGGTTTTCCCATGAAGATCTATGTCTAATTATCCTTTCTGGATACCCTACCCTCCAGTAAGCATACAAAAAACTATGGAAAATCACAATTTTTGATGGGTAAATCCACTATAAATTGCCATTTTCAATAGCTATGTTAGTTTACCAGAGGGTATCCAGTAGAAACCTTGTCTATGATTGAAGCATCCAGTAGAGGATGATTGAAAAACCATGTAGTGAATCGATCACTCATTCTCGCAGAGGAGAGCCGCTAGCGGATTTTTTCAGGTTTCGGGTGTGGATTTTGAGATTGTCTTTTCACCTGTGCGCAGTTGCTAATGGGTTTTCAGAACCAAATGATTGATAGACAAATATTTACAATGATTATTATCAATAATCATCATTATCATGCCCCAGCAGCGAAGGCCAACAAGCTATTTCGATCCTTGGCAACTGTGGAGCAGTGGCCTGTTGTGTTGCTTTCTTGGATGAGGCATCCCATGAAAGTCTTGTCACTTCATCTTCCGAGGACTGCTTCGTGCGTTTTTGGAGAGGGATGCGAAACGTGGTTTCCAATGTGCTGGGCCGCTGCTGCGCTTCGGCCTATTTGAGGTTGGAGCAGATGTTGGAGAAAAGGGACCGCTGTGGACTTTGCTGAAGATGTTGCGATCTGATTCTTGAGAGTCCTTATATTTCTTATTCTTTGGTGTTTCTACACAGTTTTACATTGTTTTCTCAAATTAGTGAGTTCATCCCCAAAGAAGTGATGACTTCTGGGTTGCACCCCTTGGTTGACAGGTTTGCAGAGAGACAAGGAGTATCGAGGTGCACTGCCAGCTGATGCATTTGGTGATTTCCTTCCACAGACTCCACAGATACGGTTGCAGGTCACAATGAATCCTAAATTCATGCTTTCCCAGAGTTGGTTTAAGGGAACATCTGCAGGTTTTACCCCTACATTTGGGGTACAAGCCATGGTTTCCTGTAGATGTTGCCACCCAGTGATGCGCCAGAATCATCTCTCAATCTTCTGAAAGCGCCAGGGTGGGCTCTACGTTTGCATCCGCACCGAGAACCATGTCATTTCGGATGGCTGGTCCAATCCCTTGATGCTCCAAGAGGCGGTGCAGTTCTACACAGGAGGGGATGACCATGCAACCAGTTGGGTAGCGATGGAGCCGCTCAATTTGTCATTGGACATGTACCTAGTGTCCTAGTGTAGTGTTTAATGTAGTGTTTAACTTCACCTGTTTTTTTTGGTATCTATTTGTAGTAAGTATTAAACCATCCCCAAACATGGGGGTCAAACAATTGAGCCATACCCAGTTGAAAGATAGCAATAGAAAATTATACACCATTTGTAGATGATATCGGATAGACCACACGGGGATTTTCAACTAAAAAAACACATACAGAAAGGTACGCGTGTCGAATTGCTACTGAGAAGTCCCACCAAGTTCAGCGGGACATCCCGGATCCCTGATGCATTGGGGACACGGATTCCAACAATTTATGATATTTCGCCCCCAACATCAAGAGTAGGTTACTACACCCCTGTAAATCGAATCATCAACCAACCATCATCTAGATAGATTGTGATATAATATATCCCTAGAAAGGATGGTTTTTTTGATGGTCAAAACACCCTACAAATGATGGGATTACTGCTGCTAGGAGATCCACCGATGGATCCAGCGCCGCGCTTCGGTGACTATGCCGAGCATGTCTTGAAAGTTACCCAGGTCGAAACTAAGAACGGAAAGAATGCAAAAGTGAGATGAATTGGCTTGAGTGGCTGGCATTGGAAGATTGGAAGATTGGAAGATTGGAAGATTGGATGATGAACTTACCTGGTTTATATATTAATGGGTCAATATGTTGATCCATATTGATCCCAGAGTTCCACTAGGATTCCCTTCGAATGGGTCATATTAAGCCACCCTTAACAGGGAGCCCTGATGATCCAACCTTTGCAGGTCAAGCCTCAAGAGGAGCTGAAGAGATTTTGGAAGCAACACTTGGACGGCTGGACAGGTGGGATAGGGGGGCTCCTTTTGGACCCAGTGGAAAAAGATGAAGGGACTCGTTTCAACATGAGAGTCGAACTCCGTGTCAAGTCTCAGATATGGTTCAATTCTTCTATTTCCAGACTTTCATGATCCCCCCCAGGAGTCTTTGCGAATGACATTTTCAGATCCACAGCAGAAACCACAGGTGAATCCCTTGAGTCCGTCCAGGCCAAGGAGCCGAGGGATTGGTGGCAAGTTGACAGGTCCACTTGTGGTTTTATGTAAGATCTCTTGAGTTTAGAGTTGATATTATGATATACTGTTCATGAAGATCATGATATTAAGATATTATTGACTCCAGTTGAGTTGATATACTATTTTTTGAACTTGGAGTTCATGAACAACTGGCGTCCTATTTTTTCTAGAATTTTTGGATTTGTTACGCATCTGGCTGCATTGAAGTTTTGGTGTCACTGGTTGAGACAAAAAGTGCAGGAGCAGCAGACAGAGTTCGAGCAGCTCCAGATGGATTTGCCGTTACCCAACGTTGACCACCAGGCAGACAGGAGCGTCTGAGTTCCTGCTGCCTCTCAAGTTTCCTCGCTGGTTTCCTTACATAGAACCCCGTGTTGCTTGAAGTTTCACATCATGTGATCCACCAGTTCCTGCAGATTTTTTCGGTAACAGTCTTTGACTTTGCGTGGCTTGATGGGAAGTGACTACTGATTGCATATCACATGGTTCATAAGTTTTTGTCAATTGCAGTAGGCTGCAATGCAGTGAACACAGCACTGTCTCCAGGGCATCACGAGCGCTGCAGTGCTACACGCTGCCTGGGCGATGGCTTTGGTCCGAGCCTAACTGGCCTAACTTCAGTTCTCACATGATTCATTTCATTTGGTTTGTACTTCGGAGTTTGTCACTTGGTTTGTATCACAGCATTACTCTGATCAATCTGGGTGAATCCCTCGCAATTGCAGGCTTCACGCTGTCATCCATGTTGGATCCACCCCCTGAGTCGGCTCCAGCACGTAGATTTGTAAACTGCCACCCTCTCGGAGCTTCAGAGATGGCACGCGCAAAGCCCTTCTTGAAGACTTCGATCATGTCAGAGGAGAACTTCCAGCCACACCTCGGCGACTTGATCATGCCGGAGGACATGCAGCAAGTCTTCCAAAATGGTGGGCCACCCAATTTTGTTGGGAAATCCATGGTGCTGATGGGCCCCATGGGGACAGGCAAGACCACCCTCTTTAACAAGCTGACAGGCTTGAATTGTGCCACTTCAGCTGGGGCAGACACTTGCACAACCATGAACAGGATGCATTATGGTCTTGCTCCGGCTGGTGGACTGCTGATTGTGGACACACCTGGCTATGCATCATCAGGTGTGCAGTATGAGCATGCCTTGGAAGTGAGGAAAGCACTAACCGCTGGAACAGTGAGTCAGATTGTTGCGGTGCAAAGTTTGCCAAACAATTCACGGACCAGCCAGATCTCAACACTCCTCCAGCCAATCGATCGAATCATGAGTTGTGACACCTTTCGGACAGACTCAGCTGGCACCGATACCCTTGCGAAGGGTCAAGACCGCAGCCCGTTGCGGACTCGGGCCTTTCTGGTTTTGACCTTCAGAGATCGGTTCATTTTGGATCGAAAAGAGTGGATGAAGTCGATTGAGACCATCCGCAAGCAGTTTTCCTGGGTTGGCCCAGTTGCGCTGATTGACAAAGGTGTCTCTGTTGATTGGTTGTACAACACTATCGTTGCCTGTGCTGGATACACCCCTCTATGCTGTACCCATCATTACATTCCTTTGGTGGAGTTTTTCGTGAAATTTCCTCTGAGCTTTGACCTGACAGAAGAACAGAAAACCTCTCTGGCACCTCACAAGTTCAGATTCTGCATGGGTATCTCAGCTGCTCAAAAAGAGGTGGAGCAAATCAAGCGAGAGAGGCTGCAGGGTTTCAGTGGAAGCTCCAATTATGTGGAAAAGTTAGGTGCTTCCCTCGATTGTTTGATCCGCTTTCTCGATGACCTCTACGATTGCACCACCCTTGATGCCTTGGCCGACATGTACAACTGCGAAGTGGATGATCTGTGGGCCAGCACGGATGAGGCAGTGAATCATGGTCGAGTAGAGAGGTGGAATGCCATCAAGATGCACTTTGCGCCTGAGTACCAGAACATGAAGAAACAGATCCAGCGAGCCTTTCCCGATGAAGCTGGAGCTGGAGTGTACAAGAGGTGTCCCTACTGCATGGAAGTGTATGTCAAGCCCTTGGGTTGTGACTTTGGGACCACTTGTGGAAATTCGGTCGGTGGCGCAGATACCGTCCCATACACTTATTTCTACAACTCTGACACCTTGGAGTTCAAAGTCTTGAGCAAAACACGGGATGAGAGAGCTGCCATTCTCTCAGAGAGCCATGCGGCTTCCAGCATCCAAACACTTGGTGGGACTAGCTTGGAGTGGATGGCCTCCAAGTGGCGCAAGGCCTACAGAAAGGTTGCAGCGATTCTTTCATTCTCCCCTGATGGTTCTGAGGAATCTGCGGACTTGAACTTCAAGGAGAAGGACACTTCAAAGGCTGTTGTGCAAAAACGTGGCTGTGGAGCCGCTGTGAGGTGGGAAACAATGCCATGCCTGACCAGAGACGAACTTGTTGCCTTCGGCTTGGTTCCTGACTATTTGGTTCCTGACTATGTTCCCTTGGAGCCATGCAAGATGACTCTTGATCCCAACGGAGTGGAGGCAGTCATCTCATGGTTGGACAAGTTGCAACTTGGTCAGTACAAACGTGCTTTCAAGGAGAACTCTGTGGACAAGGATGTCTTGCTCTCTTTGACTGAAGATGACCTGCAAACTGACTTTGGTGTGCAGAACAAGTACCATGTGCGCAAGATTATCCTTCAGCGTGGCCAGCTATGAGAGCTCCGATGATCTATTTTCCGGGCTGAGAGACATGCTCAACACAAGTTTGAGGATGCTTATGTCCCAGCACAGTTGCAGACTGCTATCAGCTGGGCTAATGCTGCCTTTAAAGTCACAGATAGTCAGTGTAGTTCCAGCCTCTAGTAGGGAGGAAGTCAAAGAAGTAGGTATTTATCGATATTAATTGACTTGCAGTTGCACCACAGGACAATGAAGCGCGCTGCAAGATCAAAAATTGCTGACCCTTGTTGTTGAGAACTCTGGGCTGTGACTTGCAGACCTTGCAGTCACTGCAAAGCCACGCATAGAATGGGTATACTGGAAGAAACAACTGGTCGGAAACATTGAGATGTATGATTGCAATAGTTCACTCTTCGCCATCATGGAGTGAATGTCGCCCAAGGCCAGTCGAGAAATGCGCGATGATTTGGTATTTGGCATCGTGCTGTCAGGGCGTGATGTCCCAGTTGCAGGAATTGAAGGTGCTGCTCGTGCATGTCTTGACTGAAGAATTTGGATCGATCCTCCTGAGTTCGATGGTTCCAAGCAAAGTGTTCCAGAAAGCAAGGCTGGTCACCTTCTGAGGGCAATGCGGTCTTGCATATTTCAAGTGCGCCATCCTGTCTTTCCGGACAGGAATGGTGGGACTTCTAATTTGCACCTTGCCTTTGCGAGTTCAAATCCGGGCCGAAGCAAATTGTCTAGGCGTGGCAGAGATTTGATGTGTCGCATGTAAAATTTGTGCAATACTCCTTTCATTGCTATATTCATTGCTATATACTGACATAGTGCATAAACATGCATAAACAAATATAAAAAGTACGCTGGAAGACAAGTACTCCCTATGGATCAGTCTGATATACCATGTGATTTGTAGTGAGGGAAGAGTCTTCTCCACGACCTTTTGCTTGATCCACATAGAATAGATTCTGTGCCACCTGACCCTCCAGATTTGGCCACGTGCATCCAGCAGTCTTTGAGAGACCTTGCTGCGCATCAGTGCCTTGGAGCATCAACGAATGCAGCGCAATACATCGCTTAGGATCTGCAATGAAGTTTATATATTCTGGCACATTCCTTTTTTGGATGATGCAAAATAATCCCCTTGTTGCTCTGATGACTCATTCTTGGCTTAGCACATTACTTGCAAAACATTCAGGGAAGTTCTAAAGGATTCTAAAGGAAAACTGTGTTGATTGCTTGATCATACTAAAAAGATACTAAAAGCACGCGGTAGCACTTTGTGCAACTTAACAGAGTGGTGGCTCCACATGGTTTCACTGTCCCCAACAGTTCAGCTTATTCTGTGCAGATCCGAGGTTCTGCAACATGGCTTGGTGCTTGGTTTTCTTGAAGTTTGTGTAAGTCAACTGCATGAACCGGCCATCTCAGTGAGCCTTGAATAGCTCGGAGCATCAGCTTGGGTCCATGATGCCAAGTCATCACGCAGACCAAGGCTGAGATCAGAGAATGGTGTGGACGTATCGGTCCAGTGCAGGACTGGCAGAAGGTAGACTGCTGACGGCAGTTTCTCCACAAGTCCACGATATCTTTGATACTTTTCTTCTTCCGTCTAAAAGAGCTTTGTTCCTGAAGGACTTGATTGATCCTTTGGTGCCCTGGGACTCTATCATGATCCTAAGCTGGTACCAGGATCTGTTTCAAACGATGCTGGTCTTTGAGAACTACCCCGCAGAGGAAACAGATGCAATGCCACAGGCTGGCAGTGGTGAAGATCACTGAACGAAGCCGATCATGCATTTTCTGCTGTCTGACTGTAAGGCTGTAAGGATAAATGTCTTACGATTTGAAATACTTTTGGCTTACGACGTGAACCACGCAAAACCTTGAAAGATTGTGGACTTTGTGTCACACAGCTTCAACACCATGATTCATTCGAGGTTTTTGGAATGCTGGGATTTGTGTACAATTTGTGTCAAGAACATTCATCATAATATGATATTCCAGAGATTCTCGCAGCCAATCCTCCAAGATCTGCCATTGGACCACCCCAATGGGCTCCAGGTTCTGCACCATTCGGAGGTGCCCATCACCGGTGCCAGCCTTCCCTTGGTGGCCGTTCTCGTGCCGCGAGGTGGTGGGATGTGGTGGAGCAACATGTTGGCATGGCCAGAATGGAAGATATGAATAGCCTCTGATAATTCAACATAGCTATGGAAAAGGATGTGGACATTGCCCATTTATACAGATGATATACCTACAAAACGTGGTGATTTTCCATAGTTATGCCAAAATACCAGAGCATACCAGAGGCAAAACTGTGTCTAACTGCTGTGTATTCACCATTTTCATCCACTTGTCATGAGTTGTAACAGAACCAATATCTTTCTAAGTATTGTGGAAGTCTGAAGGCTGCAAGACACTGGCACCTCCAATTCCGTTTGGGAACCCCAAGTCCCACATCGAATGAACATCCAGAGTTTCGGACCCCATGGAGCCTAATTTGATCTGATTTGCAATGTAGATTCACATCCAAAAAAGGATATTCTTTTTACAGAGATGCTTTTTCTGGTGCGTTTACTTATTGGTTTCCCAGTATTCTCCCATTAAACCTGACCAGAAACTTGGATGATTTTGGGGTTTGGATCGGGTCCCTTGGATAGGTGAAGGTCTCCAACTGACCCTTCGCTTCGACCTTGCGAAGCACAGCAGGGCAAGAGCTCAGCACCTTGGCCGGAAAAAAAGGGTGGTTTGGATGTCAAAATATCAAAATAGAATGGGCTAACGCCCTGGTGCCGCCGACCCCCTTTCAAGGGTGCGGATATACATACATACATATATATATAGACATATGATGTTATAATATGCTTATATGGTTTCCGGCTGAGATTTTCACACCTAAACCAATCGATGGAATCCTGGAGCACAAAGTTCCGCAGAATTTAGGACCACAAACGGCAGGCTTGAACGTCCTTAACAACAGAGGGCAGTGGCCTGAGTGCCTGCTCGAAGCTGCCGCGCAGCGTTTGAGGCATTTGAGGCCTGGCAAACGGCAGGCTTGAACGCCCTTAACAACAGAGGGCAGTGGCGGGAGTGCCTGAGCTGCCGCGCAGCGTTTGAGGCATTTGAGGCCTGACAAACGGCAGGCTTGAACGCCCTTAACAACAGAGGGCAGTGGCCTGAGTGCCTGCTCGAAGCTGCCGCGCAGCGTTTGAGGCATTTGAGGCCTGGCAAACGGCAGGCTTGAACGCCCTTAACAACAGAGGGGCAGTGGCCGAGTGCCTGCTCGAAGCTGCCGCGCAGCGTTTTAGGCATTTGAGGCCTGGCAAACGGCAGGCTTGAACGCCCTTAACAACAGAGGGCAGTGGCCTGAGTGCCTGCTCGAAGCTGCCGCGCAGCGTTTGAGGCATTTGAGGCCTGGCAAACGGGAGGCTTGAACGCCCTTAACAAGAGGGCAGTGGCCGGAGTGCCTGCTCGAAGCTGCCGCGCAGCGTTTGAAGCATTTGAGGCCTGGCAAACGGCAGGCTTGAACGCCCTTAATAACAGAGGGCAGTGGTCGGAGTGCCTGCTCGAAGCTGCCGCGCAGCGTTTGAGGCATTTGAGGCCTGGCAAACGGCAGGCTTGAACGTCCTTAACAACAGAGGGCACTGGCCTGAGTGCCTGCTCGAAGCTGCCGTGCAGCGTTTGAGGCATTTGAGGCCTGGCAAACGGCAGGCTTGAACGCCCTTAACAACAGAGGGCATTGGCCTGAGTGCCTGCTCGAAGCTGCCGCGCAGCATTTGAGGCATTTGAGGCCTGGCAAACGGCAGGCTTGAACGCCCTTAACAACAGAGGGCAGTGGCGGGAGTGCCTGCTCGAAGCTGCCGCGCAGCGTTTGAGGCATTTGAGGCCTGGCAAACGGCAGGCTTGAACGCCCTGAACAACAGAGGGCAGTGGCCTGAGTGCCTGCTCGAAGCTGCCGCGCAGGCATTTGAGGCCTGGCAAACGGCAGGCTTGAACGCCCTTAACGACAGAGGGCAGTGGCCTGAGTGCCTGCTCGAAGCGGCCGCGCAGAGTTTTAGGCATTTGAGGCCTGGCAAACGGCAGGCTTGAACGCCCTTAGCAACAGAGGGCAGTGGCGGGAGTGCCTGCTCGAAGCTGCCGCGCAGCGTTTTAGGTGGCAAACGGCAGGCTTGAACGCCTTTAACAACAGAGGGCAGTGGCCTGAGTGCCTGCTCGAAGAAGGCTTGAACGCCCTTAACAACAGAGGGCAGTGGCCTGAGTGCCTGGCGGAAGGCAAGGTAGTGGCAAGCCAACAAAAACAGGCTCCACACCTGCGGTGGTCCCAGGCGCCGCCCCTGCCTTGGCAAAGGCCGGGGTCGGCGGATATGGGGAAAACCGTAGGAAAATTAGCTGTAAATGGGGATATTTCTGGGAGAATCTTCTCCCCAAGTTGATATGGCTGAAAATGAGGCATACCCTGCAAATGATCAGTAGAGAAAATGATGATTGACCTGTGGATGGAATGGGATACTCTATTTTCAGACCAGCCCATATGGAAGTCATTGGGTGGTGCTTTCAATGGATTGATTTCAGGGAAAATCTACAGGATCATAGTTTGTTCCCGTCAGAAACATCATCCAATTCTGGGATTTCAACATTTACGAAAAATGATGTCCTTCATTCCACCAAATTTTCTGGCCCACTTTGACATGCAGGGTTTTGATCCCAGCCATATATGGCACATATGCGTACTGAGGGATTTGGCTCTCGACTTGGGCATTGTGTTGGAGTGCCTGCATCGGTGGTGGGAAGCCCCAGGTTTTGGATTCCTTTGGCCACAGGCGAAGTCTAATAAGTACAATAAGTATACCCTCTGGTAAACTAACATAGCTATAGAAAATCACCATTTTGAATAGGTAAATCAACTATAAATGTGGTATTTTCAATAGCTATGTTAAATTACCAGAGGGTAATGAATGGAATGTCTTTGAAATTTGCAAGACTAAGCTTGCCATGGCAATCAAGTTCTGTGTATCTCCCTGCTTAACTAATTATGAATTCAATTGGTGTTATGGACATTTTACGGGTATTTTATGAGATTCCCTGGAAACAATTCGCGATCTACTGATCTACTTGAGCTTGAGGCCGTCTTGTCCTTGTGGTGAGCTTCTGGCTGCGATGTCCACCTTACGGAGCTTCGCAGGCCAACAAGATGTGGGGATGGGTCAAAACTCACAACTAGCAGCCAATTTGATGGATTTTTCAATAGATTTTCCATATGAATAGGGGGATGAGCGTTTACAAGTCATTCTGTTTTTGGCGTCTCAGAGCTGTCCATAGCAAGGTGTGAAGGCAACTTAACTTGAAAGCACGTCTGATTATGAATCATCTGTGACAGCTAGCAACATCTGGAGGTGCCTGTGGACCACGAAGCGCAGCTGAAAGCAGTTGCCCCAGTCACCTCAGTTGTTGCCACGGGTTGATGAAATTTGACGCCACGTCAGCGTTAATCTCAACCACAGGTACTGCAGGTTCCCCTTGCGTGTTCAGGTCCTACTACTGTTGTGGTGATTTCTTAAAGATGGTTGACTGCCCACTTTGATTTTCATGGCATCCGAATTGAGCACCACGAGTTTTTTGCAGTTCATCGAGCCTCGTGTTCATCGAATCTCAGTGGTTGACTGCCCGCTTCCTCCTCTTGGCTCCTTGACGTCACATAGCTTCTTATATTAAACCATGGTCACATGGTCAAACAAGCGCACACTGAAAACAACAGAGGAATCATTCTGATGGGTTATCTAAAAAACCCATGACATCATGGTTCTCACATGTTATCAGTTATCACTGTTATCACCTTAAAACGGGTGGACATGACCATTTTGCCGCACAGACAAGGGACCACCATTCTGACTGTTGAGAAACAGCACCAATGACGGAAGGCTCAGAGGCTCCGGAGTTGCGATCGAATATGGGAACTGGTGCCTCGTCTTCGTCAAAGTTAGGTTTGCAACGAGACAAGGAGGATCCTGCATCATTTCGTGGTGGTTACACAGTAGTTAGCAGTTAATCATAGTTAATTAATCCACCACAAATTGGTGATGTTTGTTCCCTCTGCAACCAAAAATGGCTCTGCCGCCACCAAGGGGAGGATGGCAAGGCTGCAGACCAGGAAAGGCTGACATTTGTCCCAGGCCGCAGCCGAAGGAAAGATCTCCTATGAAAGCTCTGGTAGGGTTGCTGTTCCTGGTATGATAGATATTTATTTGAAGAGTTCGTAATTCTGCAAGTTGCAAAGTGTTGCGCCTTAATGGTGTTGACAGTGTCAGTGACTTCATGCCCTGCTTTGCAATCATTTGTTGTGGCCAGGTCTGATTTCAACAGAAATTGAGGAAGAGGTAGAGCCCCAGGTGGCAGATTCAGAACTTGCTGAGCTGGGACATCGAGAGGAACGCGCAGCTGCAAAAGAAGTAGCAAAGGATGTAGATATGTCTGCTGAGAGGACAGCCGAGAACCCCGATGAGGAGCACCCACGTGAGGAAGAAGAGCAGGAAACTGCAAAGGAAGCAGCAGAGGATGCAGACATGTCTGCTGAAGCGGCAGCCGGGAATGCTGCTGAGGAGCACTCGCGTGGTGAAGACGAGGAGGAGGCTGTAAAAGGAGCAGCAGAGGATGCAGATATGTCCGTTGACACTGCAGCTGAGAACCCTGCTGAGGAGCAGCCACCTCAGGAAGGAAAAGAGGAAGCAGAAAAAGAAGCAACAGAAGATGCGGATATGTCTGCTGAGACGACAGCCGAGAACCCTGATGAGGAACACCCACGTGAGGAAGAAGAGCAGGAAACTGCAATGGAAGCAGCAGAGGATGCAGACATGTCTGCTGAAGCGGCAGCCGCGAATCCAGCTGAGGAGCACCAACATGAGGAAGAAGAGCTGGAAGCTGCAAAAGAAGCAACAGAAGATGCAGATGTACCTGGCAAGACGGCGGCTGAAAGTTCTGAAGAGGAACAGGCGGAAGAGGAAGAAGACAGGGCTGGCGGGGACACGTCTGCGCAGGGAGATGTGGAAGAAGAGGAGGAAGGCGCGGCAGAACCTGCAGGCATTGGAGAGGAGGTTGGCGAGGATGCCGAGGCAGATGCAGCTCAGCCTTCCTCCCCAAAACCAGAGGATGCGGGGCCTGCAGGGTGTGAGGGGAACATGGAGGATTCCATGGCCTTCACGCCGAAGGAGATTCAGTCAAATCTTTGCAAGGCACGCATTTGGAACTCAGGTCATGGTGGCCAGTGCAGTATGGTTGCGCCGAAGGACGGAGACTTCTGCGGTCGCCATCGCAGCGGTTGGAAGGTCCATGGTCGTGTAGATGGCCCAATCCCAGAGGCGAAGCTGAAGGAGTTTCAGAGATTTCAAAAGCGCCTTGCAAAAGCCAAGGGCAGTGAAAAAGGAGCTAAGGCAGGAAAGGATGGCAGGGACAGCAACGGTTCCAAGAAGACGCCCAAAAAGGAAGCGGCAGCATCCGCAGGGGAGCGATGCAAGACGCCCTCCAAGGGATCTTCTCGAACATCTACGACCAAGTCCACTAAGAAATCCAGGGTCTCCACCTCATCCCGGTCCTCTCGGTCTTCCCCAGATGTGGGTGATGAACCTACCAGCTCCAAAGTCCAGGGGAAGAGACTGGAGGTTTTGTCTGATGAGGAAACCACTGCTGAAGAGAATGCAGAGAAGAGGGCCACCCGAAATCTGAAGAGAAAGCGGCAGGCCACACCCAAGGCAAACAAAGTGGATGCCAGGGCCAGCAAAGCTGCCAGAAAGACCGAAAAGGCAAAAACTTCGAAACCCAAAGAGACCAAAAAATCTGAAAGAAAAGCTGACAAAGCTTGGAAATGCACTTGTGGAAAGCCATTCCACACCGAAAAATGCAAACTCTTCCGGCCCAGCTTCCTCCACAGCAGCCGCTTCCCAAGAGCCTCCTCCCGGTCTCGATTTATGGCCTCTCCTAAGAAGCGCCGTGAGACGCTGCCACCGCCATCTGTGCAGCTGTCTCGTACTGCCAGTGAGCAGGTGGTCAAGATTAGTGCTGAGATTGAACAGCTTCCCAAAGATCAGAGGAGAAGCGCCTGGAAGAATCAGATGCGAATGTACCACCCAGACAAGAAGTCGGTCTTTCCCAACTTGTCTGAAGAGCAAATGAATGAGGCGGGCAGTCAAAACTCACACATATCAGATCATATCAGCTATTATTTGGATCTATTTGGATGTCTTTTTGTGTTTTGATTTTCCACAAGAACATCCATTTACCATCCGTTTTCATCCAGGGATTGCCAGAATTTCTTCGGCCAGGTTTTTGTGGAGATTAAGCGCCGCTATGATTTCGCGGCACGCCAGCAGCAAGAGGACCTAGTGCCACCTGCGCGGCAATTCTGGGGCAGTGCACGGTGATCCAGGATCCTCGCTGTAGGATGGCTGTAACCCAGCAGTTTCGGGTGTGTCCAAAAATGGGAGATACCCCAAGTTATATCCCAAGTTATGAGATTTTGATAGGCAAACAGGTGGTAAACCATTGGATTAAAAAGGGGTGTCCCATTTTTGGACAAACCCAAATGCCTTCTGCGTATCTTCTGCGTGAATGCAGTTTTCTTAGATGACAAAATGGATGAAATGAAAGGAAGAACAGAAGAACCTTTGCAGATGTTTGGTTTTAGGCTTTTACACCTGCGAAATGGAAGTGAGGATCCTCGATGCTGGCACTTTGGTCGTGATGCTGCGTGGGGTTCGACTTGTGTCAGCGACCAGAAAAAAGCTTGCAGCAGGATGATGGAGCTTGAACGGTGTTGCTTCACACAATATTTTGTAGTATGAGAGTTGGAGGTACTAGGCATACGCGAAGATATTTAGTCAGTCCAAGAGTTGTCAAGTCTTTTGTTACTTTTTCGGATCTTTATCCGCTTCCCATTTTTCTGAAAAATTGGCATCAGCAGATCACGTGACCTGAGGACAGTTGCTGCAGCCTACTTTTTGGCCAGACCAAAATGATAGAATTGTCAATGAAGACATGACATAGGCACCACGCATTGGTGCATGGTCTCCTGTTGACATGTTCTGCCGTGTTCACATCAATTATATAACTATGATTTGGAAAAAGATTTGACAGGTGCTTCTCAGAAGTCGACACCTTAACGCAATGTCAAGTGAAACTTCTTGATTTCCAAGGTTTACCTTGGGCGCGGAGCTTTGCGAGCGCAGCCTGGAGCTGATTTGGTGTGCATCGAAGTTGTTGATCACATGTGATGACATCTTTCTCTTGGATAAAGAAATCCTTCCGACCTGTCAATGCATCACCATGGATTTCGTTGACTTCCATGAATCAAAGGTTCCAACCTCAAAGCTGCCGCTGGTTGATGCAAAACAGGCGCACCTTTAAAGAGATCTCAGATTGGACCAGTTCAGCTGCAGCTGCGAAGTTCATCAATGGCAGGCTAACGCCCAACGGCCTTTGAAGGCAGGGATGGCAGGTCTCTGTGGTGCTTTCACGACATACGCACCATGGCTTCTAGCTACTTCAACAACATCTTTTGCGAAGTCTTCCTTGCAGTTGTAGTTTCTAGATATGAATACTATTTGGATCTATTTAGATCTATTTAGCACACCACTTCTTTTGCGGGAAAGCCTGGCACCCTCCTGCTTTTTACCCTTTAGTGACTTTAGTGGTTCAGAGTCATGTCCATGTCCAGCTTGAATTGACAACACCATGAAGCTGGATACCAAAGGCCAAATTGGCAGATGCGGTGCCTCAAGCAGCAGGTGGGATTCACTGTGCAGAGACTTGCTCATTCTTGCAGACGCCGAATTCGCACAAAATCAGTCCAGCTTCAGGTTTCCTTCAGTTTTCCATTCAGTCTAAGATGTCTTATATGACTATCAAGCCTATAACCCACTTTGTAATCTTGTGAAACTGATGTCTTAAATATTCTTAAATAACTATTTTAAACTTGTGAAACTGCAGTTTTCTGATGTTTATTCAGTCTCTCCTGACCAGCTCTCAGCTTTCAGGGGATGTTTTGGAAGCTGCTGGCCGACTTGGGCGGAGCTTGTGCCGTTTGGCACAGTGCCCTTCAGTGACTTGGCACAAAAAAAACAACTCGCCAGGTGTTTGATCTGGCTTTATATTCTAATTTGACAATAGTAGTTTTTTGTGAGAGGTGTCAGATGGATTTTTCATGATCTAGCCCATGGAAGGCGAGACCACTCAGCGCGGAATAAGGTGACCGTTGTGGTCCACGCAGTCCAAGTGGCAGCTGCCGCACTTCCTCTGCAAGTGGCGCTGAACGGTGCCTTTGCCACGGGATCACCAGAGGGGATGAGAGGCAAACATCACTCACAAAATCAGTGGGCTCCACTTGTCCCATAAGGTCCTGAAGTGGACCTGTTGGCCGAAGCGATTGAAGCAGCGAAGACGGGCGCGGTCAACTTTGAGACCTTGCTGCGATCGGTGTCACAGACGTGCCTTGATGCGGTGAAGATGAACATCCCAAAGCATCTGCAAAATGATAAATTTTGGATGCTTGTAGAGGTATTTTTCAAGAGGTTGTCCCTGTAGTGCTGCCTTCAGCAACGTCCATTTTTGAGAGTGCCAAGGCAAGATGAGACCGCAGGCAAGCGGAGTGTGATCAATCTGCCTGGTGGTTTCAGCTTCAATGGGCATCAGTCAGCACTGAGCCAACTCACAGCGTCACAGCAGAGATGTTTTGGTACAGGTGGGAAGGTTCCGGAGACCCTTTGGGCCTTCTTAGGAGATGAAACGCCTGAACCTCAGCAGCTCATGGTCTCACGGGCTCAATAGGTCTTCCATGGTCTTCCTTTTTGGGACCGGCCAAGCTGAGGTTTCTGTCACCGGATTGGTGTCCATATGTTTGCTACCTTTGGACGGCTGAGGAGGCTCAGCTTGGATCAAGGATATAGCTTGACATACTATATTCTGATTGACATAGTTGATTCTGATATAGTTCATATCCCTAATACTAAGAATGTTGATATACCCTAGAGTTTTTTTCCCTATATCACCTACCCTCGCCGCATGCCAGGTGTGGCTGCAGTGCCAGGATGAAAGCTTTGGGGCGCTGCTGTACAGCTGCCTGGAAGGTGCTGAAGTTCACTGACAGAAAGTGCTGAAATTTTTCAGCACAGGCAAAGAATCGCTAAGAATTTAGACCGGGATTCGGGCATTTCTTTGCCAACATGCTATTTTTACATGAATACAATCCTTGCCTTTGCTTGTAAAGCGCCCACAGAACGTGGGCGACAGACTCTTTGTGCTGAATTTGTAGGCGCTGACGAAGAGACCTTTCCACCACCAACTTTCCGAAAGCTCCTGGTGGAAGATATTTGGCAAAGTCTGGGCTGTTTTGGGATATTCATTCTTTTGCGATCTTGAATAATTAGATTTGGAGTCAAGTTGATTCGGGATTTTCCATATTTTCCAAGGACTTCAATGCGACGTCCCATCCGTGGAGCTCCGTTGGTGGCCTGCAAGACCTCTTCTTTCGCCGGGTCGAAGCTCTCTCAGCGGAAGGGCTGCGTGAGCATCCTGCGTTGATCTCGTATGATGACACGGGTGAGGAATCCGGCAGGATGAGCTATCAGGAGCGGAGCCGCGGTGACAAGCAAGAACTCGTTTTTTCGAAGGGACGACCAAAATGTCCCATTACAAACCTTCTTTGAAGGTAAACTATGTACAGCAAGCAAAAGAACATGTACATATATACTATATACGTATTATTGTAATTTATTGTATATTTATTTATACAATTACATTTGTTATATAAATCGTATAAATCTCTATATCTCTATATATATATATTTCTATATATACAAGTACGCACAGAATATATAGATTCTAGATGTATCCACCATTTTTGGGACGCCGAATCATGGCGAATCTTACGTGACAGCCCAGCATCGGCGCGTCAGGAGTTGGCCATACTGAGCCGCCGGGTGGCTGCGCAGCTTGAGGCAGCGACCTGCGGAGTTTGGATGCCTCGATGCAGCGAGGCCAGGAGGAAGCCCAGGGGCCCCAGTTGGGAGCTCTAAGACAAAAAAACCTGTTACGGTACTGTTAAACTGTTAAGTGTTTGTTTTGGAAACCCCACAATCCAACAGGCTTGGTTTTTCCAGGTGGGCTGTAAATACACACATATCTATCTATCTATCTGTCTGTCTGTCTGTCTATCTAGCTAGCTAGCTAGCTACCTATCTATCTATCTATCTATCTACCTATCTACCTATCTACCTATCTACCTATCTACCTATCTACCTATCTACCTATCTACCTATCTACCTATCTACCTATCTACCTATCTACCTATCTACCTATCTACCTATCTACCTATCTGTCTACCTATCTACCTATCTACCTATCTACCTATCTATCTATCTATCTATCTATCTATCTAATCTATCTACCTATCTACCTATCTACCTACCTATCTATCTATCTACCTATCTACCTATCTATCTATATCTACCTATCTACCTATCTATCTATCTATCTATCTAGCTATCTAGCTATCTAGCTATCTAGCTATCTAGCTATCTAGCTATCTAGCTATCTAGCTATCTACTATATCTCTAGCTATCTAGCTATCTAGCTATCTAGCTATCTAGCTATCTAGCTATCTAGCTATCTAGCTATCTAGCTATCTAGCTATCTAGCTATCTAGCTATCTAGCTATCTAGCTATCTAGCTATCTAGCTATCTATATCTATCTACCTATCTACCTAGCTACCTAGCTACCTAGCTACCTAGCTACCTAGCTACCTAGCTACCTATCTATCTATCTATCTATCTAGTTAATATACTATAATATATAGTTCTTTAATTAAGTTGAACCACTTGAAGTGGCTCTGTCACCAAGTCTTGAGGTGGTGGTCTTGGCGCTGGCGATTTTACAAGCAGGCGGAACCTATGTCCCCTGCGACGAGCGCCTGCCCTGGCCTCGTGTTTTGTACATGCTGACCCTGTCCTCAGCGAAGCTGGTGATCGCAGGCAGCAAACACTTGCCATGTTTGATTATCAAAGGAAAATGTCGTTTTTTGGAGAAAATGCAAATGTGCACATGTACCAATGTACCTCAAGGAAATCACCCTGTTGAAAAACTATAGACACTAGATTCAGGAGTGGCCTTCTTGAAACACTTGTGTCGAGTGTCTACAGATGAAACAAGTAAACACATCGCACATCTGCTCCGTCGCTTGGCTGCGGCAGGAGCCCAGCAGCTTCAAGGCATATCGCTGGAAGAAAGTGGTCACCCCTTGCGAGCTGTGGCTGCTGAAAGTTTGTTGCAGGAACCCTGGATGCAAGTTTTGGATGAACCATGGATGCTGCACTGAAGAGTTGCACGTGTATCATCGTGTATCTATCTAATCTAATGCAACCCCGCCCAGCCCAATCCTATCCAATCCAACCTAACCTGACCTGACCCAATCCTACCTATCTACCTATCTACCTATCTACCTATCTACCTATCTACCTATCTACCTATCTACCTATCTACCTATCTACCTATCTACCTATCTACCTATCTACCTATCTATCTATCTATCTATCTATCTATCTATATCGCTAATCTGACTCCCTTCCAATTCAGCAAAATCTTTGGATTCACCGAAATCTTTGGAGCCTTGGAGCCTCAGCGGGCTGAAGCCCGCAGCACGGACATTCCCAAGGACTCTGGATTGGAGAGCACTGAGACTGTCCCTAAGACTGACCCGAAAATCTCAGAGGAGTCCACTGCCTACATCATTTTCACCTCGGGCTCCACAGGCTGTGCTTGAAACTGGGATATACCCCGCATGATCGATGATCATTTTCCACAGAATGGCTGCTATTGTTGGGGGGCAACTATTTCAGATAAGCACACATTAATCATTACGAATCTATCTCGGATATATGCATATCTTTGAAGCAATAAGAATGGTAGCATTCCACCGCTGTTTGTCATTGGTTTGCAGCGCCAATGTTGCATGAGGCAAACCAAAGGGTGTGGCAGTCAGTCACCGGTCCATTATGCACCTGGTGGACTGGGTGATGCTTAGCGTGAAACGATGGGTCTTTTCTCTGAACCAGGCGCAATCCAAACCATCGAAAAAACAGATGATTTGCCCTTTAACAACATGGTATTTTCATGTATTTTCCATTGGCTGCGTATCAAAAGTGAAGCCCACGGCAGAAGTATTTGCAGTTTTCAGGTTGTTTTCAATGCCCAGAGATTCACGAAACAGAAGGGCCGCAAGGCGCCTCTGCGATTTGGTCACAGCAATTTGTACCTTGATCCAAGGAATACAACCTACAACGTAACCTCACAGGATTCCTTACTCTTCATCACTTCCATCGGTTTCGACCTCTCCTGCTACGACATTTTTGGATCCCTAGCCGCTGGCAGTAGCATCCACATCTGTCCAGCCAGCTTGGCACCCCAGCAGATTTTCCACTTGCTGGTGAAGCAGAAGATCAGCTTTTGGGATTCCGCGCCACAAGTTTTGCAGCAGTTGGAACCACATTTTTCTCAGTTGAGATCTGAGTTGAGATCTGAGGGATCCCTGGGATCTTTTGGATCCCTCCGCCTGGTTTTTCTCAGTGGCGACTGGATCCCCCTGTCCCTGGCGGAACGCGCGGAACGCGCGGAACGCGCGGAACGCGCGGAACGCGCGGAACGCGTCCAACTGGTGGCCCTGGGGGGCGCTACGGAGGTGACTGTGTGGTCCAACAGCTTCGAGGTCCGGTGGGTGGATCCACGCTGGCGCTCCGTGCCCTATGGACGACCCATTTGGAACCACCAGTACTACTGCGTTTTCCAAGGTGACGCCGGACTGTGTTACGCGTTGGTGAATGTATTGGATGTATTGGATGTATTGGAATTGTTGTAAGTTAAGTTATAATATCTTGATATTCTTGATATTGGAAATGGAAATTGATTGAAATTGTTAATGTACACTGGAAAACAAAAGCTATCCCATAATGTAGAGATACTGAAAGTGTATATCATTGAGCAGGCTTGATGAATCATTAATGCAATTCATGTTGAGGTGAGGAGCAGCAGCTGGAACACCTGCATTTGGGGATGACTGGAGAACTGTACATTGGTGGTATTGGAGTGGCACAAGGCTACGTTGGACGTCCAGATCTCACCAATGAACGTGACTTGGCAGCATTTTAATCTCTTTGTGGTTGAAGTCGTGAAGGTCCGGTTTCCCCCCTTTCTTTGGCCTCTCCCCTATTGGAGCATGGTAAGTTGAGGCTTTGTACCGCACAACTTTCATGGTGGACGGATGTATCGAACGGGTGACATGGTGCGCTTCATGCCACTGCAGCCCTGGGGTCAGCTTTCAGTAGATCGACTTCCACAAGCTGCTCGGCGGATATTGGGATGCTTTGTGCCATTGAACCGCCACTGAATGTATGCAATTCTAATAAGATCATGTAAGATCTAAGAAGAGAAGGTTTGTTGCTGCGGACCCGTCAAGTGTTTGATGTTTGGGATTTTCTGTCGTATGTTCCATGATTTCCATGATTTCCATGATTTCCATGATTTCCATGGTCATCCAATCCACCAATCCACCAAGGCAGATGAAGTCGTCTTGGAGTTCTTGGGTCGTTTGGATGGCCAGGTGCTGGGGAGTTTTTTGAATGCTGTAGTTTCCAAAGGTTTCCAAGATGGATCACCACAAAAATGATAGGTGCACGAGCCACCAGCAACAAGCAATGATGATGATGGGAATCGGAAGCTCACTATGTCAATATTCAACAACACATATCGATCTAATTTCCCAGCAGTGAATGTGAACAGCATGTAAAATGATGTAAACTCATGATGATTGCGATTGACAATAAACTATATAGCAGCATCATAACATAAAAACATATAAGTATAACTTTAGTACACATCAGTAAACATGAGTAAACCTCTAATATAATCCTCTAACATTAGTCAATCTCATGCTTCTATTGTACACATCCTATAGTGTCCATATTTCAATCATATACACACATTACGTATAGAAACTATCTTGAAAACTATCAACTTATAGATAAACTATATATATATATATATGACATATATATATAATATATATATAATTCAATAGTACCTATATATGTTCCCATCGTTAAACCACCAAACCCCTGCTTTTTTCCAAGCTCCAGGTGAAGCTCCGTGGCTTCCGCGTGGAGCTCTCGGAAGTCGAAGCCGTCCTGGCGCAGCTGGGCGTTTCGGCCTCCGTGGTGCTTTGCGGCGGCACGGCGCAGCAACTGGTGGCGTTTCTGGTGGCGGAACTGCGGGAGGTGCCAAAGGTCAAGGAAAAGATGGGGGAACTCCTGCCGTATTACATGGTGCCGGAGATGATCTGCTTCCTGATCTTTTGATGATTTTGAAGTTTGGGATATTTGGGATTGGGATGGGGGAAATTGATTGGAACTTGGGGAGGTTGCGGGATAAAGCACTGCGATTTTTTAAAGATAAGGTGCACATGTGCACATAGGGATTGGTCAGTATCTTTTTCCGAAGCCAAACTCCAAGGCTTGGATTCTCTGCCGTTGAGTCAGAGTGGCAAAGTGGATCGTGCCAAATTGAAATCCATATGGTCCAACCGAAGAGCTCTTGAGTCAACTTCAGAGCGCGGGGCTTCTGGTGAGCCGGTGACGGAAATGCAACGACACGTGGTTCAAGCCTTTCAGGAAGCACTGGGTCTTGAATCGCTTGGCATTTTCGACAATTTTTTCGAGTTGGGTGGTCATTCCTTGTCGGCCATTGGGCTACAGAATGCCCTGAGCTCCAGAGGAATCTCGGTGACGTTGCAGGAGGTTTTTCGTGCTCAGACACCCGAGCAGATAGCGAAGATGTTCGACAAGGGAGCACAATGTCCGGTGACAGAAATGCAACAACATGTGGTTCAAGCCTTTCAAGAAGCATTGGGTCTTGAATCGGTTGGCATTTACGACAACTTTTTTGAGTTGGGTGGGAACTCCTTAGCTGCCACGGAGCTACAGAATGCCTTGAGCTCCAGAGGATTGTCAGTCACATTGCAGGACGTTTACCGCGGTCAGACGCCCGAGCAGATAGCAAAGATGTTGGACAAGGGATCACAAGAGCAGGTCTGGATTTTGGGATGGGTCAAACATGCTCAACCCCCGAAAGTGGACGGCTCACTACTGCAAAAAGAAAATGCAAGGTTCCTGGCTACCTTTGGATGGTGGGTTGTGTTGCAATTACTGTAGTGGGTTTTTGACCCAGATCTGAGCTCTTGAGCCTCGAAAGTGGTTTGGGATAACCACTCAAAGACAGCTGTAAGAATTCACCAGGCCTTGGATGGCCTTGGCATAGTTTGATTCTGTTTTATTGATCTTTATTGGGAGATAAATAGAGATGATGCATGATGATCCAAAGGGATAATCATTCATACGGTATCAGCCATAGTTTTATTGACAGATTGATCAATGATCCGAGCAGGCCGAGCAAGACAGCTGCAAACGTCTTCGCTGTGAACGCCATGACCGGGGCAGCAAATGTGCTGCGTCCTTCGCGCAAGAGCGCTTGTGGCTGGAGGAACAACTTCATCCAGGCATTGGGTATTGGTGTCCCTTTTTGGGCAGTCAAAATTGTTGCAGCTCAAGGCCGTAAAAATGGCACAATCCGGGATCACTTCCACGAAGAATGGATGGAACCATTGGTTCTGCTTGGCATCTCATGGATCTGAAAGTAAGGCATCCCCAAACCCATTGGTGACTCATCATTCTCATTCTCCCTATCAAACATGGCCATATTATTTATGGGTTTGCAATGGTTTACACCATTTCCAGAGACATCCACATGGTTTCTGGAGGTAGCCCCACTTACAACATCCCGTTCGCCTTCCGCATCAACATCCACCAGCAGACTGATGTCGAGCAGAGCCCCTTCCAGCAGCTGCTGAGAGCGGTGCTAAACCTGGTGAAGCGCCATGAAGCGCTACGCACGGTGCTGCTAGGTCCTCGGGCGGGATTGGATGGGTTTAGTTTGAAAACATGGAAAAACCTAGAAATCCCATGGTTTATCATCAGCGTCCACATTGAAAATTGCCGGTTTGGGGCATTCCCATCTTGGGAGAATCTCCTTGGAAGGTGAAATGGAGGCGTCTGAAAGCTGTCGGCTTTCGCAACGAATCCTCGACATTGAAGACATTTATCTTCCAGAATCAATGCCATTGAGGAAGACATTCTTGTGACTTGCTGACTCGCTGACATTGGGTTTGATTTTATTTCTGTTCACTTGTGGACATTCAGCACCATTGAGATTTTTGTCAAGTAATAAGAGTGTCTTGCTGGGTATTTGCAGCACGACCTTTTTTCTTTGACGTCTCTTCACCCTCAGCCGTTCACCTATTCCGGTGGGCACTTGAGGTATAGTTGGCTCTGCTTGCAGCAAATCCCGGCCAATATTCCTTGCAGGGAGACCTTTGCAGCCGAGATGATGCGATGCGATTCAGCGGAAGGCGGTCCATGCTCTTGGACAGACATTCTTTCTGAAGGGAGCAAACTGGTTATCTTTCTCAGTTGGGTCTAGCAGCCTAGCATAATAGATGGTGATTCCTTTTAGGATTTTTAGGCAAGTCCCAGTTGCCTGTGTTTGTTCCTGCATTTCGCTGTCAAGTGACAGGCTTCCAGTTGGACTGTGGCTTGATACGAGTCCTCATCTTGGGAATGGAGAGCAATAGCTTCTTTCTGCAGCTCAGCACAAAGATTTCACAAGGAAGGATCAGTTTTACTCAAGTGTTGGGGTGACAAAAAAACAAAAAAAGGTCAACCAGAACTAATCTCTGTCAGGTTTCTGCATCATATTGAGCCCTATGTTTGCATCAAAGTCATCTGAGGTACTTCAACATCCATCACGCAGCCTTCGACGCCCACTCTCAGGTGGGCTTTGAAGACAGGACTTGAACCTGAAACCTAATACTTACAATATGTGTATATATATATATATGTTTATAACAATTTCATCACAATTTATCATGATCTTTACACTATCATCTCAGATACAATATAGTAATATACACGTCATTTTTTCCAGGATGCAGCACCAAGCTTCGGCTCGAGGCACTGCTGGAGCGAGAGCTTCGTCGAGAACTCGCAGGAGATCCTGCGGATGCTGGTGATGTGAGCCTTGATGATCAAAATAGGCATTGAATGGGATACGAATGGCGATATTCAACATTATTCAACATTATTCAACATTATTCAACATTATTCAACATTATTCAACATTATTCAACATTATTCAACATTATTCAACATTATTCAACATTATTCAACCATGAAGCCATCAAAAAAAATGGCACAGCATGGCCATAGTGCATGAAGCTTGAGAGCTCAACATCAGGATGATGGGGGGACACAGCGAGAACGCCCTGAGGCAGTATGCGGACTATGCATTGTGGCAGCGAAGCTGGTTGGAGGGTGGAGAGTCTGAGCGGTGCTTGAGCTACTGGAGAAAGAAGCTGGAAGGTGCCTCTTGACTCCCAGCAATCGCAGGTGACCCAGGTGGTTAGAAAACATGGGTATGGATCAATACCTATTAATACCATTTTTAGGGGAATGAACATCCATTTACCAGCTATTTTGATGTTCACCAGGGCTACATGGTTTTGACCCATTCCCACATGATCAATACATCTTCGTAAGTCCTCCAAATGGGAGAAGCCGCTTCTCACTCCGGGGCAATATCTGACAACCCTGCTGGCGCTGACCAGGTGGAAAACTTGCTCTTTGCTTGCCAGAATGTCCAATGAAGTCCTCGGATGCTCCTGGAGTAGCTGCTTGGATTGGAGGGGCTCTCCCGTTCCTAAACCTTCAGGATGCCACGCATCAGCTTGCCATTGAGCACAGTATGTCCTTGCAGTCATCCAAAAAGGGGGTACTTGCGAAGTTCCATGGGTGATTTGTGTGTTTTTGTTTAGCTGAAACCATCAGATCATTCGATGACTGTACTGTGCGTGCTGCACTCCGAGAGGACACCCGATCCCCGCAACTTCACAGGCAAATCCCCACAAACATATCCTCTATAGATATCTATAGATCATTTCCACCAACAAATTGGAGGATAATTCCAGTTCACATCCATTGTAACAAATTGAAAATCGCTAAATTTTCCAATTCACATGACACCTGTGTGCCCGGCTCGAGCGGCTTGGAGAGTTCCCCAGGTGACGTCTCTGTGGCCTGTGGAGCTCATGGCAGCCCTGGGTGCGCTGGCACGACAGCACCAGGCTTCAGAGATGGCGTTGCTGATGCTGGGACTGAAGGGATACCAAGGGGAGGGAATATGGTAGGGGATTTACCTATCATACCTATCCATTTTTGGATAGGGTTAATGTATATTTAAGCGAACCAATTTATGGATATTTCATGGATATATAGAATGGCATATTTAGATATCTGGAAGAAAACACGCCCTGACTGTGACCTACAACGGTTACTGATGGTTTGGAGGAACCATCCCGCTGCGGGGTTTTGTTTCAGATTGGGGAATGGTCCCATTATCCAGAAAACTTGAGAGTTTCGGGGACAATGGGGGACCCCAATATCATCCAATTTTGAGGTACCAGGTACCTTTTAAGATTTTTAAGAACCATCCATATGGGGACGGTGTACCGATTGTAATGGAAGCTTGTTGCGAACCACCAATCCTAACAATCAACAAATTGGGATGGTTTCATCAGGGACTTACAAGCCATTTTGCTGGGTTGTAAAGCCAAACTTTTTCTGGGATGTAATGAACATTTGATGGCTCAAACACACTGGGACCACTGCAGCCACAAATGGCTTGCAATGTTTTAGGATAAACAAATCATTTTTTGGGGTCATTCTGAGGGGTGAGTTTTTCGGCAAATCACAGGCTGTCTTTGTTTGGGCTTCTGCTGAGTCGCAACTTTGATCAGGACGGGGCATTTCACAGCAGAAATGCAGCAAATCTCATGGTCAACGAAAATGGATCGCTTTGAAAGTCACCTTGAAACTGGAACTGGTAGCAGAAACTGCCCTTCATCAGTCACCTACTCGATGAAACATGGCGAGCTGGGAAATCCTCATCAAACATGGAGGTTAGTTTTGCTGGGAAAATCACCTGGAAACATGGGAGATTTTCACCGGTTTCCTGCAGGACGACCTTCTGGTGGGCATCCCAGAAGCAGGTCGCAGTGGGGATCTTTCGGTGCTCCAAAACATCATGGGATTCTTTGTGTTCCTTGGCAAAGGGCTGCGCAGTCCTGAGCTATATCTGGCATGACCCATGTATATGATAGAATATGATTGGATATGTTGTGATGTGATATTTGGAGGTCTATGTACACATCCGACATATTAATATGTATATACACTGTAATATACACACACTCTTATTTGTCAGGAACTCCTATTTTGTGAATCTCCCATCACGAATGTACCTTTTTCTCGCCCAGGAATACCCTGCCCATCCGCCTATCCTTCCAACACAAGGCACCTGGTGTCATTTGGATCGCATGGGATATCCATTGGGACATTGGATGCCCCATGTCTCCCCCAGGCGCCAACTTTTGGCGAGCTGCTGAAGAGGACTGGCGCTGCAACCAGTTGATATTTTACATTTTACCTGGGTATGGGTCAATACCTATAGATACCATTTTTAGTGGGATGAACATCCATTTACCAGCTATTTTGATGTTCACCAGGGGTACAAGGAGTTGATATTTTACCTGGAATCACAGCACTGAGCAGAGTTGGCCGATCTGACCATTTTGCAGGACGCAGCAGACCTTGTTTGAAGCGATCGACCACTCTGCCATACCTTTCCAGCACTTGGTGAATGAAATGCGGCAGCACCAGGAACTCAGCATGGCCTACATCATGGCATACAGATATGGCAGTGGGTCAAAACCTTGTACCCCTGTAGTTCACATCAAAATAGCTGGTAAATGGATGTTCATTCCCCTAAAAATGGTATTAATAGGGATTGATCCATAGCCATATGACATTCCAGAAACTTACAATGTTGCAATGTCGCTGATAATATCAATTTAGATCAAGTCAGTTTTTAATTGTGACGCGCCTGCCAGGAGGTGGATGGCAACCAGCTGCTGCAAGCTTTCTTCCAACATGTTGTAGCTGGGCAGTCCCACAGTCCGCGCAAGGCTGCTGGCATGGTGCTGGAGCATTTTGATTTCGAGCCCCATCCAGCACCTGCAAAATTTGAGGCGTGAGGGTTAGCTTCAAACGCATCACACATATCACACATATCATCATGTTTTCAAGTTTTGATTGGTTGTTTTGGCCACGTTAGTAGGTAGATGGGTTCAGGCTTCCAGTGAATTGTAATGAATTGTATATATCTATATATATATATACATAGATACATATAATAATAATGATAATAATAATATTATATATGATTATATAATATATAATTATATAATATATGATGTATAAGATATGATATATGATATATGATATATAATATATGATATATAGTATATGATATATAATATATAATATGCAATATACACTATACAATATATAATATGATATGATATGATATAGTATAATATAATATATAATATAATATAATATGATATATTATAATATAATACAATATAATATAATATATATAATATAATATAATATAATATGATATGATATAATATAATATAATATAATATAATATATAATAATATAATATAATATGATATAATATAATATAATATAATATATAATAATATAATATAATATGATATAATATAATATAATATAATATAATAATATATAATAATATATATTAATATATGATAATATATGATAATATATAATAATATATAATAATATATAATTATATATAATAATATAATATAATATATAATATAATATAATATAATAAAATAAAATATAATAGTATATAATAATATATGATAATATATGATAATATATAATAATATATAATAATATATAATTATATATAATAATATATAATATAATATAATATAATATAATATAACATAATATAACATAATATAATATCTTATGTAATAACTTAATGTAGATATAGATGAAGCCAACAACAAAGCGCCAGTTGCCCCAGGTGAGCCTCCAAACCAGCTGCAGTGCAGCGGGTTGTTTTCTCCGCTGGGAATTCATGCCAGAGGTCTTGTCCGTCACCTCAGTGAGGCTTCTGAACCGCCATTTGTTGGCCATGGCTCAGCGTTTGGTGGCGGAAGGGGCACAGATTCCAGTGGCACATCTGGCAGCAGCCCCTTGGGATCAGCGGGATGCCATCCACAACTGGAGCTTGAGCCAGTCACCACCGTTACCAGAAAGTCGTGTTGAAGATCTTTTTATCCAACAGGCGAGGCGAAGTCCCAGCCAAAGTGCCGTGATGCTTGGTGAGGAGCGGCTATCCTATGGGCAGTTGCTGGAAGCATCGCGAAGCTTTGCAGAGGTCTTGATGTCTCACAGGACCGCTGATCCATTGGTTGTGGCCATCCTCTCTGATCGTTGCTTGGAGCTGCCCATGGCACTCCTCTCGGTGCTGATGGCTGGGGGCAGCTTCGTGCCGTTGTCACCGGAGTTCCCAAAGGAACGTCTGCAGTGGATGGTCACCGAAGCCAGGGCTCAGCTGGTGGCTGCTACTGAGGCATTGTCTGACTTGGGCTCCTTGGGTTTGCCGCTCCAGGTCATCCCATCCATTGGAAAAATGGACAGTTCAGGAACTCAGCGGATGCTGAAAAGTACGAAACCCAACTTGGTGGCTTATGTGATTTTCACCTCAGGATCAACTGGCAAACCCAAAGGGGTTGCATTGTCTCACAGAGCACTCTTGTCACACCTCATGCCCTACATCCGCGTTCTGAGACTTGGGTCCCAGGATCGAGTGCTTCTGACAAGTTCCTTCACCTTTGACATGGCGTATTCACAGATCTTTGGAGCACTGCTGAGTGGCGCTTGCCTTGTTTTGACCACCGAAAACCCCATGATCGATCCCTTGGAATTGCTGGAGATTTTGCAGAAAGAGACCATTTCTTTCACCACTTTGGTACCTTCAGTGCTGTCTTCCATGGTGCATCTCAAGAAGATGCCATTTTCCTTACCGGCACTAAGGCACCTGGGCTGTGGAGGGGAGGCACTCAAAACGGCCACTGCAGATTTCTTGCGCTCTTGTACTTCTGCAGTTCGAACGCCTCTGTTTTTACACAATCGCTATGGTCCCACTGAGTGCGCCATCAATGCTTTGCTTTTTGGACCCACTGGAGTCACTGGAGCCATGCCAAACCCGGAGATGGACTTTTGGCAGGAAGATGTGCCTATTGGATGGCCTTCCGGCCATCGACACATTGCCATAGATTGCACCAGAATGGATGGACACGGGGAGCTGATTCTAGCTGGTTTAGGACTGGCCCTTGGCTACGTCTCCAGGTCTCAGAAATCTTCGTGCGACGGCAGTGACGGCAGTGCTTCTTTTCAAGCGAATCTCCGTGGCGCTGGGCGGCAATATCGCACGGGCGATTTGGCATGTCGCATTTTTCGAAAGAGACCAGGCCCACAAGCGATGCCATCTGGACAGGAACACGCCAATGGCTGTGTGCGCTTTATTGGTCGACGGGATTCTCAGGTGAAGTTGCAGGGGCAACGGATCGAACTCAGCGAAATTGAGGAAACCATCTGCAAACTGCCTGAGGTGGATACCTGTGTGGTGGTTCATGTGACTGGAAACCACTCTGGCAGCTTAGTAGCCTTTATCTCATCAGCCAGTGATGTGAGGGAAACAGTGAGATCTCAGTGTGAGAAGTTCCTTCCAAGGGCCATGATCCCTCAGATTCAGTTGTTGAAAATGACGTCCTGGCCTCGGACCAGCTCTGCCAAGATCGACCGTGCTGCACTGGTGGACATGGTGAGTCCGCTGAGTCCGAGTGGATCGGAAGATCCATCTGCAAGTGCTGTTGGGATCTTGCTGGAGGCGCATCGTCACAAATCTCACCTTGCTATACCTTGCTTAGAATATCATGCTGGCATCATCTAGAATCCAATTTAACATTGTTCATGATCAACAACTCCACATCAATCATTAAAACATATTAAAACTACCAACTTTCCCATACCTTTTGGAATCCTTTCCCCATCCTTTCCCTATTAGGTTTTGCTGCAAATCTTCGGTTCCGCCGTGTCGCCTTCCTCGCTGCTGTCCCCCTTGGGTCTCAGCTCGTTGCTGGCGCTGCGCATCAGCGCGCTCTGTGCCCAGCGCGGCCTGCGGATCTCCGTGCGCGCCCTGCTGGCGCCGGAGGCCACGGCGGAAACCGTGGTGAGACAGCAAGGCGCTGGGGGGTTCCTTGTGGAGGGGTGGTAATCGATGGTAATTACCACCTAATTCCACTGGTTAAGATATGGTGAAATCATCATTTTCTTCAGAATGTGGCAGTAAAATGGGGAGTATACTTTGAGGATACCCTATTTTCAGACACCCATTACTTTTTTGATCCTATTAAATGGACCCAAGTTATCGTGCAAGTCACGAAAGGTAGCTCCAGAGGGGCTACCTTGAGTTTTACTTTACGAAGTAAAGGGGAGGGCGGCCAGCCCCGTTACCTGATTCTTCAGGAGATTGCTAGTCATTTTAGTACCCCCCCCCTCCACACCTCCCACGCACCCTAAGAGCAGACTCAAAACATTGTAATTTACAGTATTTTTGTTCTTTTCGGATCAAGAAACCACATTTTGCTACATGGTGAAACCTCCGTAAATACCAGTGTTTTTGCTAGGTGCTGGCCAAAAAACACTGTAAATACCGTGCTTTTTACTCCCAGAGGCAAAAAACATCGTAAATACCGTGGTTTTGGGCTTCCGACCCGCCAAAAACATTGGTATTTACGGTGTTTTTTGCTCCGAGAGTTGCAAAAACACGCGAAAACACCACCTATTTGACGATTTTCGGCCACTACGGAACCGAGCAAAAACGCTGCAGGGGTAACACCAACACCAACAACAACAACAACAGCAACAGCAACAGCAACAACAACGACGACGACGACCACAACAACAACAACAACAACAACAACACCAACGCACAACGCACAACGCACAACGCACAACGCACAACGCACAACGCACAACGCACAACGCACAACACACAAAACACACAAACAACAGCAACAGCAACAACAACAACAACATCAACAACAACAACAACACCATCAGCAGCAGCAACAACAACAACAACAACAACAAAAACAAAAACACAAACAACAACAACAACAACAACACCAACAACAACGCACAACGCACAACGCACAACGCACAACACACAACACACAAAACACACCACAACACACACACAACAACACACAACAACACACAACAACAAACAACAACACAACAACACACCACAACACACCACAACACACAACAACACACAACAACACACAACAACACACAACAACACACAACAACACACAACAACACACAACAACACACAACACCACACAACAACACACAACAACAACAACAACAACAACAACAACAACAACAACAACAACAACAACAACAACAACAACAACAACAACAACAACAACAACAACAACAACAACAACAACAACAACAACAACAACAACAACAACAACAACAACAACAACAACAACACACAACAACACACAACAACACACACACACAACAACACAAACAACACACAACAACACACCACAACACACCACAACACACACAACAACACACAACAACACACAACAACACACAACAACACAACAACACACCACAACACACAACAACACACAACAACACACAACAACACACAACAACACACAACAACACACAACAACACACAACAACACACAACAACACAAAAAAACACAACAACACACAACAACACACAACAACACACAACAACACACAACAACACACAACAACACACAACACACAACAACACACAACAACACACAACAACACACAACAACACACAACAACACACAACAACACACAACAACACACAACAACACACAACAACACACAACAACACACACACAACAACACTCAACAACACACAACAACACACAACAACACACAACAACAACAACAACATCATCATCAACAACAACAACAACACCATCAACAGCAGCAGCAGCAACAACAGCAACAGCAACAGCAACAACAACAACAACAACACGAACACGAACAATACCAACACCAACAACACGACCAACAACACCAACACCGCCAACAAACCCAACCACACCAACAACACTAACAACACTAACAACACCAGAAACACTACCACCACCAACACCAACAACACCAATACCAACAACACCAACAACACCAACACCACCAGCACCACCAACACCACCAACACCACAACCACCACCAACCCCAACCACATCGCCGAATCCTTTCAGTCGCTTTTACCAGACTCCCCTTCATATTTTTGGAAAGAAAATGGCCGCGTCGCTTTTACCAGACTCCACTTTATGTATTTTTCCCTCCCCTCTCCCCTTCATTTTTTCTTCGGTTCCTTTCTTGCTTACCTACCTTTCGTGTTCCCCCTCTCAAGTTTATTGATCAATTTTATTTTTGACCAGATGGTGTGGGGTACCCGTTATTTGAGAACCACATGATATGAGAAAGTCTCACTTTCAGAATTGCCATCACTTTGCCTTTCGAATCTGATGACATTCTTTTGGCACTGATCGCATGTCCAGCAGGTCAGCTGGATGGTCTCCAAGAAGCATTGGATGTTTTGCTGGGCAGCCCCCACTTGGTACTCCGAGACATCGGCGGCGCTGGTGGCAATGCCTGCGCCTGGGAGGTGTTGATTTGCCCCGGTGATGGAGGGGTTGGTATCGAAGGTTATCGGCCCTTGGCTTCCAGACTGAGCAAGGCCAGGGGTTCAGGGCTTTAGGGTCCAGGTTTTAGCCAAAAGTTGGGTCACCAAACGCATGGATCGTTGATTTATGGTTGCTGTCATACTACGTAGCGCTTGTTGAAATCCTGGTGTGTTTCTCTGTTTATTCTGTTTGTTCGTAGAGAGCTTACTTGCATGGCAAGCCCCGCTGAACTGGTGGAACGGCAGGTTTGTCATGTCCTGGTTGCTGATGGCCTCTTGAGTATTGAAACTCAGAGCCTGAAAGCCATGGCAGAAGAGATCCTGAAGCACTGGCCACGAAGAAAGCACCTTGTCGAAGACATTGCATTTCTGATGCGAAGCGATACAGGTTTGCGTATCATTTTGAACCATTTTGCACTTCTTCCAGAGATGCAAAAACTATCTTGACCCTTGTAGATCAAGGTGGATGTCAAGGTAGATTCGGGATGATTCAGGTATACTAGCTAGTAATAGCGCTAGTATAGATACTGGACACATGTGGAAACAAATGTCACCAGATGTCACCAGTCACGGTTTTTTGTGCGTCAAAAGTGATCAAAAAAAAATGCCCAGGCCTCGAGTGCTCTTGGGACATTCCTGGGGTGCCGCCCTCGCTCTACAACTTGCATCCTTGGAACCAGCTGAGGCCAGACACGGGACATGGGATATGATATGTCTGATTGATGTCTGTTTGATACCAAGTTAAGTGCAACTTGACTTTGAGGCACCAAAGTTCCAATTTTGGGTTTGTCAGATATCTAACATGAGAACATGATGCAAAAATAATGAACACGATCAAGATGTTTCAAACATGGTGCATTCTTCCCCCTGAGGCAGTGTGGCTGCTGGATCCTTCGAAGCACCACTTTGTCGGCCAACCAGAGGCGCAAAGCAAAGAGGTGGGGCGGGAAACTGCCAAATAAGCAGATAACATGAAAGATAGATGTATGATGTACAGATAGACGTGTCATACATTTGTAATGATATCATATTTAGTATACAGTATACAATAGTGCTTGTATATAATATGATATGTATACATGTTCAAGATCTGGAGACATTTGTTAGCATTGTCTATTTGATGCTACCTGTACCAACCACGAATTGCTGGCACAGGCATCCACTGCAGAGCTCTTGGAACTACTGGCACGGCTTTGTCGAGATGGCAAGGGTCAACAGCTGAAGGTGGCCACCAAACTGCTTTGGTTCAATGATGAATGATGATGATGATGATGATGATGATGGACGTATCACGATGTATCCAGCTGGTTGTTGATGATCTATCAAGATGAATGATTACAATGATGATAATGATATATAATGATGGGGTTATTTTCAACACCAGTGCATATGTTCTCCGATTTGTCTCTGTGGAAGTCACAGGATTTAGTTCCTGCAGTTCGACAAGGGGATGGCGCTGTGGAAAAGGCCAGGAAACGGGACAACGATGCGAAAGATTGCTGGAACAGAATCGAGGAATCATAGCACGCCCCAGCCACAGTATATAAATAGAGAAAATTGGACCAAAATAACAAGCACATCATCTGGCGAATTCTAGCGATACCCTGTAGGTATCACATATCATGGTAAGAACATGTGACAACAAGCTACATTGCCGGGAACAACCATTAAATATATCAATTTTGCGGTGAATCACCATCTTCCCAAACGAATCCCAGTTTGCCAACTGCACAGATCATGGGAGCGAGATCCTTCCAGCGCTTCCTGCGAGCAGCTGAAGCAAGGTGCGGTTAATGGAATACGGATCACTCATAGTTTTGAGATTAGTTTTGTGATACAATAAAGTGACAATACATACATACATACATACATACATACATACATACATACATACATACATACATACATACATACATACATACATACATACATACATACATACATACATACATACATTACATTACATACATACATTACATTACATACATACATTACATTACATACATTACTTACATTACTTACATTACTTACATTACATACATACATACATACATACATACATTACTTACATTACATACATACATACATACATACATACATACATACATACATACATACATACATACATACATACACATACATACATACATACATACATACATACATACATACATACATACATAATTACATACATTACATACATACAGACAGACAGACAGACAGACATACAGACATGCATGCATCCATGCATCCATGCATCCATGCATACATGCATCCATCCATCCATCCATCCATCCATGCACCCATGCACCCATGCACCCATGCATCCATGCATCCATGCATCCATGCACCCATACATCCATACATCCATACATCCATCCATCCATCCATACATACATACATACCTACCTACCTACGTACATACATACATACATACAGACAGACAGACAGACAGACAGACATACAGTACATACATACATACAGACAGACAGACAGACAGACAGACAGACATACAGACATGCATGCATCCATGCATCCATGCATCCATGCATCCATGCATACATCCATCCATCCATCCATCCATGCACCCATGCACCCATGCATCCATGCATCCATGCATCCATGCACCCATACATCCATACATCCATACATCCATCCATCCATCCATACATACCTACCTACCTACGTACATACATACATACAGACAGACAGACAGACAGACATACAGTACATACATACATACAGACAGACAGACAGACAGACATACAGACATGCATGCATCCATGCATCCATGCATCCATGCATAAATGCATACATCCATCCATCCATCCATCCATGCACCCATGCACCCATGCACCCATGCATCCATGCATCCATGCATCCATGCACCCATACATCCATACATCCATACATCCATCCATCCATCCATACATACCTACCTACGTACATACATACATACATACATACCTACGTACATACATACATACATCCATACATCCATCCATCCATCCATCCATCCATACATACATACCTACCTACGTACATACATACATACATACCTACCTACGTACATCCATACATCCATCCATCCATCCATCCATACATACATACCTACCTACGTACATACATACATACATACCTACCTACGTACATCCATCCATCCATCCATACATACATACCTACGTACATACATACATACATACATACCTACCTACCTACGTACATCCATACATACATACATACATACCTACCTACGTACATCCATACATCCATCCATCCATCCATACATACATACATACCTACCTACGTACATACATACATACATACATACATACCTACCTACGTACATCCATACATCCATCCATCCATCCATACATACCTACCTACGTACATACATACATACCTACCTACCTACCTACGTACATCCATACATCCATCCATCCATCCATACATACATACATACCTACCTACGTACATACATACATACATACCTACCTACGTACATACATACATACATACCTACCTACCTACCTACGTACATCCATACATCCATCCATACATACCTACCCTACCTACTACATATACATCAATCCACCATCCAACTACCATACCTACCCCTACGTACTACATACATACAGACATAATACCTACCTAGTACATTACATACATAATCCCTACATCCATCCAATCCATCCATACATAAATACCTACTACGTACATACATACATACATACATACCTACTACCTAAGTACATCCATACATTCCATCCATCCATCCATACATACATACCTACCTACGTACATACATACATACATACATACCTACCTACGTACATCCATCCATCCATCCATCCATACATACCTACCTACGTACATACATACATACATTCATACCTACCTACGTACATCCATACATACATACATACATACCTACCTACGTACATCCATACATCCATCCATACATACATACCTACCTACGTACATCCATACATCCATCCATCCATCCATACATACATACCTACCTACGTACATACATACATACGTACCTACCTACGTACATCCATACATCCATCCATACATACATACCTACCTACGTACATCCATACATCCATCCATCCATCCATACATACATACCTACCTACGTACATACATACATACATACCTACCTACGTACATACATACATCCATCCATACATACCTACCTACGTACATCCATACATCCATCCATCCATCCATCCATACATATATACCTACCTACGTACATACATACATACATACATACCTACCTACCTACGTACATACATACATACATCCATACATCCATCCATCCATCCATACATACCTACCTACGTACATACATGCATACATACATACATACATACCTACCTACCTACGTACATCCATACATCCATCCATCCATCCATACATACCTACCTACGTACATACATACATACATACATACATACCCTACGTACATACATACATACATCCATACATCCATCCATACATACATACCTACCTACGTACATACATACATCCACCTACGTACATACATACATCCATCCATATACATACATACCTACCATACCATACATACATACCATACATCATACATACGTACATACATACATCATCCATCCATACCATACATACCTACATACTACGTACATACATACATCCATACATCCATCCATCCATCCATACATACATACATACATCCACCTACGTACATACATACATCCATACATCCATCCATCCATCCATCCATACATACATACCTACCTACGTACATACATACATACATACCTACCTACCTACGTACATACATACATCCATACATCCATCCATACATACATACCTACCTACGTACATACATACATCCATACATCCATCCATCCATCCATCCATCCATACATACATACCTACCTACGTACATACATACATCCATACGTCCATCCATCCATCCATCCATACATACCTACCTACGTACATACATACATACATACATACCTACCTACCTACGTACATACATACATCCATACATCCATCCATACATACATACATACCTACCTACGTACATACATACATCCATACATCCATCCATCCATCCATACATACATACCTACCTACGTACATACATACATCCATACATCCATCCATCCATCCATCCATCCATACATACCTACCTACCTACGTACATACATACATACATACATACATACATACATATGTATAGCTGCTACTGATAGGAGATGTTCTTAAATTTCCGCAAGTCTTTTGAGGATTCCCTGGGATCCCCAACATTTTCGAGTTGTCGCGAGGTCCAGGAACCTGACTTTTCGCATGTCAGCAGCCACGGTGCAGAGCGCACTGCATGTGGTCCTGGCATCAGACATCGAAGAAACGCAGACGCAACGGCTGCTGGCTGCTTGGTGAAGCAGGTTGGGGTATGGCATGTGGGCAGAGTATGTTGACGTGATGTAGATATTTAGGTCCATTTAGGTTGTAGGATGAGATGCTTCAAGATGTATGGGACCCATGTCCATTTTTTTCAAACTGCACCACCCAAACTCAAGGTCTGGAGGCTGGAACAACGGTTGGGTTTCCCCTGCTGAGGACGTTGAAACGATGATGTCGGGCATATCATCCAATTGGTCAGTTGCATGGTCGCCGGGCAATCACTATTCTATGCTGGAGCCGCTCGTCAGACACAGACTTTCATGACAAGTTGGAACACGCACTGTGGACATTTTGATTCAGTGGGAAATCTCTATAAATGGATGTAAACAGAGGTTTAAATTGAAGAACCTATAAATTTCTATGGATGGAACGAACGATTGATGATGCGCATTTTTGTAAGAAGAACACAACAATGAGATGAGGGTGAGTCAGTCATTTGCAACTTGTTCTTAGTTATGTCTAAGATTGTCTAAGGCCTTCCAATTGTGATGAGCTTTCTTCAACCATTCTGCGTTCACTCAAGCTGGCCTGAACTCGCTTGGGACGTTTTCGACTCCATTGAGCCCAGGGCGGTTTTGGGTTTGCTGTCCAACAGTGAGAAGTGCCATTCCTTCGAATTCTGCCAGATGCCGCGTCCTGGATCTCAGGCCCCCAACCTACACAGCAACCCGGTTCAGGGTGGAGAATATTGGAGAATGTTTGGAGATGCACGACTCAGACAGCACCACCGACAGCGTGGCACGTGGCGCCACCAGTGGAAGCGCCAGTTCAGGGACACCGCATTTTCGAGCTTCACACCGGCAGCCGCAACGATCAAGCAACGAAGATGCTGATCAAGGCAGTGGACACAAAGCTCCATTGCATCAGCGCATCCAAGGAGTTAAACGTCAAGGACTTCTGGCAAAAGCGAGCACCGTGGCCAGCTCTTATTCATTGGGTTCAAACAAAACATTTGCCGCCCTTGTACCGGCCCAGGGGCACGGGTGGGCTGGGATACCTTGTGTGTATTTGTGTTTCTGCTTTGTGAGCTTGGCATGGTTGCGTTATTGTGCGAGCATGTTGCTTATGTTGGTTTTGATTGCTCAAAGTGCAGCTGCAGATCTGCTGCTGTGGCAGCTTGGTGGGGTGTTAAGGCAGCTGCAGAAAATGAGATGGGTGAGGAGCACTGTGCAGTCCATGTTTTTGATGCCTTGGCCATGAATGGCATTCAGGAAACAAGGAAAAGACCAATTCCTTGCGGTTCCTGAGGAGACAGTGCGCAGGAATTTTGAGATGTATCAGGCGTTGGACTCCAAAGTTTCCTTCCACAAGGGGCCTATTTCAATTTCACGCTGCAGCAGTTTTTATACCAGCGCTCCCTGGCAGTCTTGCGTTTGGATGGTAGTTTCTACGATTCTTACCAAGATGCTCTGCAATTACTACGTGTACTGTTTTGTGAAAATGGGTGGCTATATGTCATTTCGATGACTTTTGCTCCTCAAAGTGGGGCGGTGTCATGGACAGATTTCAAGCACCGATGATGGACGGAGTTGACGCGCCTCGACCTACATTCTGCATGTTTGATGTGCATTGGAGACCTGAGGAAGTATCGCTGCCGCAATCACCCTGAGTTGGGAGACTCCAAGGCCTCATAGCCAAGGCGCTGCCAAGCATGAACGCCAAGAGACTAGCGGAGCTTGCCGCTTCAGGTTGTTGACTTTGTAAGCAGCACATGCCGTTGATGCTGCTTTTCTACTTCACCGATCATGGACGGAGACGCGCCTTGGGTGTTGCTTCATGGCTCAGTGTGGCCATGACGAACAGAATTGTAGGGAAGCACTCTCTGAGCCAGGGATATCTCGTAGCAACCAAAGATGTTGCTGGGGTATCGGCTTACAACTGCCACTTGAATTGCTGAAGCAAAGAGTGGCTACTGTAATCCACTTCCTCAAACATAAGGGTGGCATTGCTGAATTGCTGAAACCTTTGAGGCTTGCAATTTGGGGGTTGAGAAGTGTTTAGTTCATATAATGTGCTTCCTGAGGCTTGTTCGTGAGATACAGCACATATTCGAATGTATTTGATTGTCTATTTGCCTGCCAACATACCCTCCTGAACACCCTTACTTGGCGCATCTGCAGATTCGGTCTGGGGATGACAGTGGTTCACATAAGTTCACGGGTACTGAAGACCAGAATGACCGACGGCGTCGCAGGCTTTGGTTTTTATCCACCTTTAAACAGGGAAGACTTCACATCATTTCACATCCAGATCATTGACAGTGCAGTTTCATTTGAAACCGTAGATCGGTATGCAAATGATGAAGAATTTGTACATAAACGGAAAACACCACCAATTCTTAGTGTCGTATCCCAATTTCGACCCATTCACACCCCACTTTTTCATTTCGCTCAGATCCAAGTAGCAGTGAGGCTCTGCTGCCATTGGCTCCAGCACTTTTAGGCAATCTCTCCTGGCGCCCTCAACTCCCTGACTTCCAAACATGATTCCTGCTGAGGGTCCCAAACTCAGTGATGGTGGGGTCGGGTGCTACTGGTGCTACTGTCAGCTGCATGAAGGGGTAAATGATGGTGTACATTCCGTTCATTTCAGTCCTTTTCCCCTGCCTTTTGTGCATCAGAAAGTCCGTGTGATTGCATGGTATTAGCGCTTGATTGCGAGAAGGGTCGAGATCTTTAATCCTAAAATTTCTTTAAGGGAACATGTAGTGTACTGTACGTACAGGAATTCCCTATGTTTGTTTTTTTTGGGCTAACAACATCTAAAATTTAAAAACCATGGTTTCCTGTTAGAAAAAAAAACATAAATCCCATAAACCAATCCATTGAATCAAGAGCCGGTTGGACACTTTGGAGCTTGGCATCAAACATCTAAGGCCTTCCTGTGGTGCCAGTGGTTGAGTCGCAAGAGCACCAGGACACAGTGCGGAGTGGAGTGGAGGGGCTTATTCCTGAATATATGCGGTATATAGTTTACACATGCCTACACAATCATCCTAATCATCCTAATCCTAGAATATATTATACTGCAGATGGTAAATCCATGTAAATCCGAGAAGTGATAATCCTAAACGAACTTCCACGTCCCGCATATTCTTGAAGTAAGTTCCGGTATTCGGAACGGTATTCGCCAGTAACACTGCCAGGTGGCGGTTTGTTCCACTCAGGAGGCCTCCAGTGGTTTTGCCTTCGTCCGCGAGACTCTGCATGAAATCACTGCGCTTCAGTCTTGTCCGAAACCGAGATTTGGTCCAAAAATCAGTGGTCAATCATGGTCAATCATGGTCAATCAATGTCAATCCGCATATTTTCCATGAAACATGGCCATGAGATGGGAGGAATGAACCAGTTTCATATCCTGTGAGTTGTCAACCCCCAAAAATGGTGGCAGCTGTACTGAAGGTCTGACCGGTTTCAAAGAGGAGTTGTCACAACTTCGTGCCGACCTGGAACGTGAGCAAACCTCACGCAAGGTGCCACTGTTCAAACATGGTTCAATTTTTCTTCTCTTCCAAGAAGATATAGCCAGATCAAAGTAGGTCAAAGTCAGCAGCTCAATTCAAAGAATGGGAACACCTTTGAGACAGTCAAAGACTCTAACTTCTATAACAATAATAAGAATAATAACAATAATAATAATAGTAATAATAGTAATAGTGACAATAATAATGATAACAATAAGAATAATAACAAAATAAATAATTATATATAAAATGGTATATTATATACACGTATAATATAGTAGAGTTCACACATCAGCTGTTCATCCACAGCCAGGACGACAATGAGAGCATCCGACGACATTTGAATCGCAGCGTTGCAGACGAGTCGCAGATGCGTGTGCCAGTCGGGTTTGGGTGACAATGTCTCAGTGGATGGCAAGACAGCAGGGTTTTCCCACATACCCAATTTTGATGACTATAGTAGTTGTTTTAGGGATGCATCTAGCCCTAAGACAATGAGGCACTTCAATGAACAACTTGTACCCACCCTGAATAGCCGAGCACCACCATTGTGAGGGTGGCCTCTAGCCATTGGACACACTGGTCTTAAGGGAAACCAGCTTCAAAGGAACATGTACCATGGGTCAGAAGCATATATGAGAATGACCACGCTTTGCGAGGTAATTCAACTATAGTGCCATGATATACCCATTGTATCCCAATTGTGATCCATTAAGTCATCGGGAGGTGGTAGCGTTAGTGGGAGAAAAGATCCTTTTTCCTTCAACTATGAACCATGAACTGGCGAACTAAGAACCCAGATCCCAAGGCGTCCTACGTTAAGATTTCGGCAATTGAGTCCATTGGGCTGCGAAGTCCTTGCTTCACAGGTGGGTTTGGAAAGCAAGTTGGAAGCCTTCCAGAACCTCTCCAAGACGTCGCTCCGATGGGTTGATCAGCTGGCTTCTCCATACCGATGAATGCCGTCATAGCCACAAGAGGTATCAAGAGGTAAAATATGGTAAAATATGGTAAAATTGGGACAAGTTTTCTGGGCTCGCCAGTTTGCCATGTACCTAATCATACCTAATCACTACTTAACCTATGAACTTTGGCTCGCAGTCTTACATTTTCACTTTTGTTGTCGTTTGCCGTGTCTGTTTTTGGGCAGGCAATGGGCGGATTGACTACACTTTCACTCGTTTTCCTGGAAGATTTGCTTGTCACGAAAGGTAGCTCCAGAGGGGCTACCTTGAGTTTTACTTTACGAAGTAAAGGGGAGGGCGGCCAGCCCCGTTACCTGATTCTTCAGGAGATTGCTAGTCATTTTAGTACCCCCCCCCTCCACACCTCCCACGCACCCTAAGAGCAGACTCAAAACATTGTAATTTACAGTATTTTTGTTCTTTTCGGATCAAGAAACCACATTTTGCTACATGGTGAAACCTCCGTAAATACCAGTGTTTTTGCTAGGTGCTGGCCAAAAAACACTGTAAATACCGTGCTTTTTACTACCAGAGGCAAAAACATCGTAAATACTGTGGTTTTGGGCTTCCGACCCGCCAAAAACATCGGTATTTACGGTGTTTTTTGCTCCGAGAGTTGCAAAAACACGCGAAAACACCACCGATTTGACGATTTTCGGCCACTACGGAACCGAGCAAAAACGCTGCAGGGGTAACACCAACACCAACAACAACAACACCAACAGCAACAGCAACAACAACAACAACGACGACAACAACAACAACAACAACACCAACACACAACGCACAATGCACAACGCACAACGCACAACGCACAACGCACAACGCACAACACACAAAACACACAACACACACAAAACACACAACACACACACAACACACACAACACACAACAACACACAACAACACACAACAACACACAACAACACACAACAACACACAACAACACACAACAACACACAACAACACACAACAACACACAACAACACACAACAACACACAACAACACACAACAACACACAACAACACCCAACAACACACAACAACACCCAACAACACACAACAACACACAACAACACACAACAACACACAACAACACACAACAACACACAACAACACACAACAACACACAACAACACACAACAACACACAACAACACACAACAACACACAACAACACACAACAACACACAACAACACAACACCACACAACAACACACAACAACACACAACAACACACAACAACACACAACAACACACAACAACACACAACAACACACAACAACACACAACAACACTCAACAACACACAACAACACACAACAACACACAACAACACACAACAACACACAACAACACACAACAACACACAACAACACACAACAACACACAACAACACACAACACACAACAACACACAACAACACACAACAACACACACAACAACACACACAACAACACACAACAACACACAACAACACACAACAACACACAACAACACACAACAACACACAACAACACACAACAACACACAACAACACACAACAACACACAACAACACACAACAACACACAACAACACACACACACAACAAAACACAACAACACACAACAACACACCACAACACACCACAACACACACAACAACACACAACAACACACAACAACACACAACAACACACAACAACACACCACAACACACCACAACACACCACAACACACCACAACACACAACAACACACAACAACACACAACAACACACAACAACACACAACAACACACAACAACACACAACAACACACAACAACACACAACAACACACAACAACACACAACAACACACAACAACAACACCATCAACAGCAGCAGCAGCAACAACACCATCAACAGCAGCAGCAGCAACAACAGCAACAACAACAGCAACAACAGCAACAACAACAGCAACAACAACAACAACAACACGAACACGAACAATACCAACACCAACAACACGACCAACAACACCAACACCACCAACAAACCCAACCACACCAACAACACTAACAACACTAACAACACCAGAAACACTACCACCACCAACAACACCAACAACAACAATACCAACAACACCAACAACACCAACACCACCAGCACCACCAACACCACCAACACCACAACCACCACCAACCCCAACCACATCGCCGAAGCCTTTCAGTCGCTTTTACCAGACTCCCCTTCATATTTTTGGAAAGAAAATGGCCGCGTCGCTTTTACCAGACTCCACTTTATGTATTTTTCCCTCCCCTCTCCCCTTCATTTTTTCTTCGGTTCCTTTCTTGCTTACCTACCTTTCGTGTTCCCCCTCTCAAGTTGATATTGGCTCCGTAGGTCTCTTTTCCTCTGTCGATAAGGCCAGACTATCCTTTGGGGCAGAAAATTGGTCATCCGATCTCTTTGTTTGCCCAGTTTCCTTCCCTTGTCACTTGGGTGTTGGGAGCAACCCTGATGAATATCGCTGCAACGGGGGATCATGATCATCAGCAATCTATCCAGCAATATCCAACAGCTCCCAAATGTCAAACGGAGAGAGTTTTCCAATTTTTCCAACATGTATTCATTCTATTGATTTCTATTGCAACCCTCTGCAACTCTTTTCACATAGACCCAGCAGTGCTTTGACGATGAAGCTTGCTTCGAAGCCAAGGTGGATTACATCATTGGGCAAGGATGTGATGGCATCAAAGGAGGGAACCGCGGGACGACGGTTTTTATACGTTTCATTTGGGACGAAACGTGTGTGCCCGGACTGGAGAGCAAAATTGGATATATCAATGATATAACATATTGTTTCATATTGTATGATTACTGTAGATTGTAGATTTGATCAGATGGGTTGCCAAGCTCTGTCTGTAGGTTTCAGAGGCTTGAAACGCATACCTGCAGCAAGAGCAGATGGATGATGGGTGCTTGGCATGGATGCTAATGGCATTCATCCTGGAGTGAAGGATGCCGTTGTCAAAGCCAGAAGTTCCAGCCACAGAATGTGTGGGAATCCGTTGATCCACAACTCATTCAAGAAATCGATTCCAGTGACGTCCACTGGAAGATCTGGACGCAGGAGCGCCTCAATGCGTTGGACGGAACGACGGAGCAGCATGGCTCTGCCCTCTTGGCGCATGAGGCGCTGATGGGAATCCAGGTGGCATCCATTGCGATCCATTGGGACCCCGTGACCCGCCAGGAACGCTTGTTGGGTCTGGATGCGGCGGTGGCACTTCGATGTCACGTGCCAAGTGCGGGCAGAGAACATATCCATACCATCAATGCTCCTCTTTTGGGGATCTTAAAGAATCTTGAAGAGTTTGTTGAGGTTTTGATGCCCCGGTCCAAGTATCGATTTGATAGTGACTTAGTGGTTATATTTGCGTATTTGCAAGAGTTGTTTGATCCGTCAGGCTCAGCAATTTTCCTGTCGTCCTTCAAGATGATTCCAATCAAACCTTTGCACATAGGAATTGGTGCAAGTATGTGGCAGTGATGCCATGCCTGGCAGTTCGCCGTCCTTGCAGCGCCATTTCAAGTCACTTAAGTCACTTGCACAGCCTCGGGGAGGTGCCAGTCAACTTTGCAAGGTACTTTCAAACCACTATTGGTTGATGACTTTGCAAGGGGTTGCTGAGCTACGCCAGCCAAAATTTGAGGATTGTCATCACCAACTGGGAATCTCCATCAATCATCAATCTACCAACCTTTGGAAAGCCTGGGGACTTTGCAATAATCATTCGATAATGCCCAGATTGGTACCACCAACCACGCCGTAAGCGAGCATTAACCATTCAAAAACCATTAGCAAAGCATCGACAAACCCTTGCATAGGGAATCCTCATGAAAATCAACCATTATAACTTGAGAATTTTCACATCATCATCCCATCATCATCCCCCAAATCCCCACATATAAAAATATAATGTGATATATGAGTCATCATCATCCATAACGGTCATAACTTAGCTTATCACTATATGGTGCTACGTTCTGAACCGATGCCAAGGCACCGTGACCGACTACAAACAATTGGCCACCACCTTGGCCGAGTTGCAATCCGAAGTCGTGTCCGGGCTGCCCAGGTGCTGTTGATGCGGCGATGCGCCAAAGTTGGATGGGGATTTCGCCAAAATGGGAGGATTTTATGGCATAAATGAATGTTTTATGGGATAAGTGGGATACATAAGCAACACGATATGATATTTGGGTGTGGACTGAAAAAATTGGGGTTGGGTGTACTATATGCCGCGCTCGTTATAGGAATACTGTGACACGAGCCGAGTTGTGGTCTAGAGATTGATTATATTAGTCACTTAGACGAGATTGATTATACTAGTAGCTTAGACCGTCTTAGACCTTATTTATATCAGAATATTTGGTGACCACAGCTTCCCACAATGTTCCCTCCTTTGAGAGTAAGAGCTTAACTCTTGGCCTAGGCGCGACCGCACCACAGCACAGTCTTCTCTGGACACGGTTTGGTTGCCCAGATGCCCGCAAATCCTGGAAACATCGATGTCGCCATGAAAGCACTTGCTATGCTAGGCTTGAAAATGCGCAAGTCGACTGGTTCAAGCTGTCAAGCTGAAACAAAGGAACTTCAAGAGGTACAGCATGTTGGAACATTGTGTACCAGTCTTCAACTCAAGATCTCTCCCAGATTTCTTTACATTACCCGCCCTCTGAAGATAAAACATACACCATTAATTCGTTTACGTACATAGCATGGAGAGATAGTGTGAAGACTTAGTGGAGACCAAGACCAAGAAGATTGACTTGCTGTAGAGATCATATGCATCACTATTCTCTGGCAGCTCTCGCATTTTGCTTCTTAGCATCGCGTGATGGTTCTGCTATGTTCTGCTCACTGCGCCGTGACAGCAGGATCTCCAAGAACCGTCATCTCGAAGCCACTGAAGCCATGATCAAACTGCATTGCTTGGGCGCTGGTGCTGGAGTGACGGCTATCTATAATGGTGAACCCAGCAGTTCATGGGCGCTGTCCATGAGAGGGTGAGAGCTGGGTGTGTGGACAAGAGCTGTTGCTGAAACGGATCTGCCATAGCTACTTCAAGATACTTTACTACTTTAAGATACTTTATATAAGATATTTCAAGTGTCTCGGAAAATCAATGGAACGACATATTCGCATTTTTGCAAATGACGTGTTGAAGTGTTCTCACCAAGATGTGCCACATCAAGTAATCCACCCAGCTGGTATGAGCCCCAATGTCCAGTGGCTGTGCAGGAAACCTTTCTTCTTGGCAGATCTGGGTGTTGGCGTCTGCAAATCCGCTTTGAAGCATCTAGGATCGGCTGGTCATACTCATCCTAGACTTACATGCAAACGGAAAGAGGGATCAGACACTGGTATTATATAATACTCTAATGTCACTTTGTGTCGCTGCGTCATTGTTAGGCTTTGAAGAAAAGATTGATGTAGAAATGCGTCGGCAGGGTGCTTTGAACACTGCTACTGCTACTATATGAAGACGTTGTGGATGGAAATCCAAGTGAGACAACTGCAGGATGCATCCCCTCGACGATCTTCGTCAGCCACAACCATAGTGATCATGCGGCAGAGCTCCCTGTGGTCCTGGCAGTGGAAGGCAGAGCTCCCTATGGTCTCACATCTTGTGTCAAAGGTGTTCATCAAAGGAGTTCAATAAATCCGGGTCCAGGACAGAATTGAGAACTGCGAAGCATGTGGGACCTCTTCATCTTCGTTTTTTCTTTTTCCAAGTCTCGGATGAAGCCAATCTGTGTCCATAGGGGCCCTTGGGGTCTGGTCAACCCGTCTAGCATGGGAGTATGCTGTATCTGCATACGAACTGTACCATGCAACACATTGTGGGCATCAGTCAAACTTATTGACCCCCCAAAAAGACCATCGTTTGGCTGGCCCATTTGGTGCCGAATTTGTGATTCGGTACCTTGTCGACCCAACCACCAATAAGATTTGTATACATCACCCATTTATATCACATGATATCAACATGAATCACCATAATCCAGCAAATGCCGCCATACATATGACATCATATGACATCATATGACATCATATGACATCATATGACCATAAACCCAGCATTTTGATCCATTTTTGTCCCTTGAAAAAATCCGATTGTTTTCAGTGAAAGGCCTGCAGAGGAAACGCTTGATGCAAGTGGTGGCAGCCCCAGAGGTGCTGTCCAGGCGATTTCCGGGACATCTCCATGGTGAAATTTCCATGGTATTTCTGGGCGAAATGATATGGATGGAATGGATGTAGTAACTATATGTACCTATATGTAACATGATGTAACTATACAGTTAACTCAGTTAACCAATGTTAACCAATGTTAACCAATGTCAACCAATGTTAACCATATACAGTTGAAGAGCATTGGTGAGCATTGCAGCAGTGTGCTGTAGACATTGACCTTCCATCGATGACGCGGGAGGCTTCAGAGCCATCGAATGCACGAGTTGCAAAGCAGCGGGCATCAGATCGATGACTTTGCTCGCTGGGTCGATGCTCCCGAAGAAGCGACCATTGAGCTGGAAACTGATGTCTCTTGATGGGCATAGGAAGGGCCTTGGGGGTTAGAAGATGTTGTTTGGGGGTCTCTAACACTGTCAAACAGGCGAAGACTCTGACACTGTTCGTGTGAATATGCACGTCTTGTCAGATATTGGTTGCTTTACAGGCTTAGCCCATCTCAGTTTGTTGGGTGAACCCGTGCCATGTGACTGCGATGACTTACTGACCTGACCTTCAGCCAAGGTGAACACCATGAAGCTGACAGCCCATCGCTCTCGTCACAGTGAAACCTGCTTTGGTGCTTTCCTGGAGTTAGGCCTGGCAAGCCTGGTGAAGCGGAAGTCTTTCCTCATGGAGGAAATGACAGTTCGTAAATGATCGTATATTTGCCAGATTTTGCCAGTCTGCCAGTCCATCATTTCTGTCTTGCAGTGATTATGATCTCGAAGAACTATGACGACGTTTTGATGTTTGTTCCTGATGTTATACCATGTTATACCCTTGTTCCCACTGACAGAATCCCTTCGCATCCGCTTTTTTTCCGCGGTGTTTCCCTCCCAGGCGGCCTCCGCATCGGTTGGACTGCAGATAGCGGCTTCAGCCAAGGTCTGTTGGATCGCCTGAGCCGCAACTCGCAACTGTTGATCGTCGATGCGCGAGCTGCACCTCGACACAAAGGTTTTTGAGATGATCCCTATTGATCCCTGGACCTGGAGACATGGTGATGTGCGGTTCTGTGTATTCACTAGTTCAGCATTCCAAATTATAGTGATAAATGATATTAAATGATGTCATTTTGGCAGAAAGACTGGAGTAGCCTGAATTTTGATTCATGCCCAACAGAAATCAACATCAACAGAGTTCAGCAAGAAATGATGCTTCACTGAGGTTGGAGGACCTGAACACGCAAGTTTCCAGGTCAGGGGACTTGGTTCATTTTTGCATTTTTTACAATGCTATTATCATTGTATTCATGACAGGACCACCATATTGATGTCACTTTGATGCCGTACTATTTCACAAGACCGTGCATTCCGGCTGCAGCAAAATCACTTATGAGGACATTGTGGAATACGTCTCTTCGAAACCCGACCTGGACTTTTTGGGTGTTGCTTGGCGTCAAGGAGAGACTTGCGAAACGGTAGCCCGCAGGCGGACTTTCACCGCTGATAAGGTACGGCCGGAGCAGAGTCAATGCCAAGTGGCAGCCATGCTCTCAGCACAGCACGAAACCTCACCTGGCAAAGATCGAAAGTGCAAACATGAATTACACTGATGAGCCGTGATCCAGAATACGTATTGTTTATACTGTACACTATCATATAGAAATGATAATACTATAATATAATATATATATGTGTGTTTATTTATAATCGGAAAAACAAGATGCAGCCCACGAACCCGAATGCAGTCACGTAAAGCACTTTTGTGAAACAAGTTCTATATTTGAAAAGTTTTGTACTTTTTTTCCCTGTTACCGTACCAGTGCAGTGTAGACTGTGGAACGTGGAATGGGGTGGAATGCAAAGTGTGGAGCGTGAAGCAAGTGCAGTGTTTAGTGGGGAATGTAGTGTGTAGAGTGTAGAGTGTGGAGTGGGGATTGTGGAGTGTGGAGTGTAAAGTGTAAAGTATAAAGTGTGGGGTGAAAGTGTGAAGTGTAGAGTGTGAAGTGCAAAGTGTAAAGTGGAAAGTGTAAAGTGTAGAGTGTGGAGTGTAAAGTGTAGAGTGTGGAGTGCAAAGTGTAGAGTGTAGTGTAGAGTGTGGAGTGTGGAGAGTAAAGTGTAAAGTGTAAAGTGTGGAGTGTGGAGTGGAATGTAAAGTGTGGAGTGTAAAGTGAAAAGTGAAAAGTGTAGAGTGTGGAGTGTCAAGTGTGGAGTGTGGAGTGTAAAGTGTAGAGTATGGAGTATGGAGTGTAAAGTGTAAAAAAAGTGTAAAGTGTAAAGTGTGAGGTGTAAAGTGTAAAGCAGAAAGTGTAAAGTGTAGAGTGTGGAGTGTAAAGTCTGGAGTGTGGAGTGTAAAGCGGAAAGTGAAAAGTGTAGAGTGTGGAGTGTAGAGTGTAGAGTGTGGAGTGTGGAGTGTGGAGTGTGGAGTGTGGAGTGTGAATAGTAAAGTGTAAAGTGTAAAGTGTAAAGTGTGGAGTGCGAAGTGTAGAGTGTAAAGTGTGAATTGTGGAGTGTAGAGTGTAAAGTGTAGAGTGTGGAGTGTAAAGTGTAGAGTGTAGAGTATGAAGTGTAAAGTGTAAATAAAGTGTATATAAAGTGTAAAGTGTGGAGTGTGGAGTGTGAAGTGTAGAGTGTAGAGTGTAGAGTGTGGAATGTAAAGTGTGGAGTGTAAAGTGAAAAGTGAAAAGTGTGGAGTGTGGAGTGTAAAGTGTAGAGTGTGGAGAAAGTGTGGAGCGTGGAGTGTAACGTGTAGAGTGTAAAGTGTGAAGTGTAGAGTGTAAAGTGTAGAGTGTGGAGTGTAAAGTGTAGAGTGTAGAGTATGGAGTGTAAAGTGTAAATAAAGTGTAAAGTGTAAAGTGTGGAGTGTGGAGTGTGAAGTGTAGAGTGTAGAGTGTAGAGTGTGGAATGTAAAGTGTGGAGTGTAAAGTGAAAAGTGAAAAGTGTGGAGTGCGGAGTGTAAAGTGTAGAGTGTGGAGAAAGTGTGGAGCGTGGAGTGTAACGTGTAGAGTGTAAAGTGTGAAGTGTGGAGTGTAGAGTGTAAAGTGTAGAGTGTGGAGTGTAGAGTGTAGAGTGTAGAGTGTAGCGTGTGGAGTGTAAAGTGTAAAGTCTGGAGTGTACAGTGTAGAGTGTTGAGTGTTGAGTCGGGAATGTAGTGTGTAGAGTGTGGAGTGGGGATTGTGGAGTGTGGAGTGTAAAGTATAAAGTGTGGGGTGGAAAGTGCGAGGTGTAGAGTGTGAAGTGCAAAGTGTAAAGTGGAAAGTGTAAAGTGTGGAGTGTAAAGTGTAGAGTGTGGAGTGTAAAGTGAAGAGTGTAAAAGTGTAAAAGTGTAAAAGTGTAGAGTGTAGAGTGGGGTGTGTAAAGTCTTGAGTGTAAAGTGTAGAGTGTGGTGTGTGGAGAGTAAAGTGTAAAGTCTGGAGTGTAAAGTGTAAAGTGTAAAGTGAAAAGTGTAAAGTGTAGCGTGTGGAGTGTAAAGTGTGGAGTGTGGAGTGTAAAGTGTGGAGTGTGGAGAGTAAAGTGTAAAGTGTGGAGTGTAAAGTGTGGAGTGTGGAGTGTGGACTGTAAAAGTGTAAAGTGTGGAGTGTAAAGTGTAGAGTGTGGAGTGTGGAGTGTGAATAGTGAAGTGTAAAGTGTGGAGTGCAAAGTGTAGAGTGTAAAGATGTGTAAAGTGTAGAGTGTGGAGTGTCTGAAGCACTGGGCCTGCCATGCAAATAGGATTCCACACACGACGGATCTGAACCAAATGCTGCGCCTGCCACGCAAAATGACGATGGAGGTCTCCAAAGTGCTGCGCTTGCCACAAAAAATGCAACTCATCTTCTGAAAACGACGCGAAAGTATTGCGCCTGCCACACAAAATGGCTTTCGGCACGTTTGCAAACACATGAGAATGTCACGAAGTGCCATGCCTGCCACGCAAAACCACATTACAACTTGCTTTGACACCGTGAGCCAGGATAGGTTTTGCATGATTTTGCAACTTCCCCCATAGACACTGACACGGCAAGGCCAGAGGAAAACCAGAGACTCGAGACGAGACATGTTCTGGAGCATCAAAACGAGCATTTCGTGCGAGACTTCCTCCAATTTTCACACTTTGTAGCTTCAAAATCGACGTTTTCCTACGAGATTTCTTAGGAACATCAAAATTGGCTACCTGAAAATCGATGTTTCGTGCGAGGCTTCCGTCAATTTTCAGCACATCTCACAAAATTCTACGCCTGCCACAGAATTTGCACGTTGTCACCACTGGACGTAGCCCTGACAATGCGATCCGCAAAAACCACAACACGACTCCTCAAAAGTGCTGCGCCTGCCACGCAAAATGAAGACGGTCAAGTCCAAAGTGCCACGCCTGCCACGCGAAACGAAGCAACGCGACGCTGGAAACCTCCAAAAGTGACCCCTGTTGCAGAACTTACCATATGCACGGCCATACGGCCCTCACACGAACCGTTGCGGACGGCTGCGAACTGTTGCGAACGATTGCGGTCGTAAACGCAACGTCCAGCGAACATACCCTCCACCCAAACGGGAACCCTAGCTACGTATTCGGGAATAACTTTGATCATGTATGTGTATCCACTTCAGATCTATGTCAACATATTTTTTAAATATGTGCAGATGCTGGACCCAGCACATCTAAATATTTATAGAATCCTTCCAGGCTTCTGTTTCTCCCCGCTGCCGAGGTCATCGGCTATGGTGCCCAGAGCGAGTCCCCCTCTTCTGAAGATCTGCCGAGCAGTGCTGTACTCCGACCAGGAGATGTGACACCTGGCAGATGTGGGGATGCAATTTTGAAGTGTTTTTTTAATGAGAATGAATTAGCCAACACAACCGGGGACTTAACCCAAATTTGACCATCAAAAATTGGGGTCTAACTATAATAAATTGGGATTTAAGCTCATGAACAATGGGATATGCATGGGGCATACCAGCAATTGGTAATGGGCACTATCCCCGATCTGCGTAAGTTTCAGTCCCAAGTCTGAAACTGACCTGAAGACACACGAACAAACTCCCAGATTTCTGGACATGCTTTATTCAGAGTGTGATGTAAGAGTAGCCATGCGTGTCAGGTTCCATTCATCGGAGATTGACCTTATTTGGCAATCAGGAAACTGCTCTCCAAGTTTCTGTTGCTCGTTGCGAATCTCTAAGATCTCTAAGATAAACCGATTCCGATGCCAATCCTTCGAGCAAAGCAACTACCCAACAATCACACTGAGAATTTTGAGACTGAGGATTGAGTTTTGTGAGGATACTCTGCGACCATATCGTTGCACTGCAACAACCTCCAACTGTGGGTCAAGAGTTCTGCTTTGTGGCTGGTGCCAGTGAACACGCCAACAACGGAGGTGAACATCTGGGCAGGCCATTGTAGAATTCCATGGAGACAACCTGTGATTCTCTGCAATTCCTATAGCTGACATGGCTGGGCCAACTTCTGCAAATTCATGGGCCAAAGATGAGCCAAGAGTGACAACATGGATTGGATCTGGAAGCAGTGCCAGGACCCAAAGTCAGGGTCGGAAGCTGAGTAAAGCGATGGCCCAGAGAAAGCTTCACAGCAGCGGCGCAGTGGGAACAATCTCGCCTGATGGCTGGGAGGAAGAATCTTCGTTTGACGCCGGCCTTCCTGGCCTTCATGGCCGCGTTTGCGAGCAGGAATGTGGTTTGTCATTGATGCAGCGAGGGACAGGATGGTTTGAGCAGAAAAGTGGGATCGCGTCAAGCTGCCGCCCAGAAACAAGTCCACAAAACATAGCTCCTGGACCTACATAATCTGAACGCGGACGCGTGCCTGAGCCAAACCCATGGTCATTATTGTTTGTCCGAGGCTTCCCGTGAGATGTCTCGCAACATGAAGAATGCAGAAGCCCGCAACTTCCTTGGCAGACCAGGGAATGACAGGGGATGGCTATCCCAAGAATGAACATCACACCACCAACCACCATGTGTTTTTGTCAGGTTGAAAACCATCAGAAAGGGACATTCACTTGTTCTGAAGTGTTGCAAATCCGTGGGATCCTGATACTGTAGTTGAAGATAAAGGGACATTCTCAATGTTATTGCAACGACATGCAATGAAGATTGGGATGCCGAGAAATAGTGCATGTGTGTAATTCATATCAGCAAGCATGTGATGTTGAGGCTTTGGACATTTCATGATACGGGAAACATCCTTTCAAGGAGGGCAGCAGATCAAAACGGCAAAGTGCATTTTACATCAGTTTACATTTATTCGCACCAGATTATATTCAGATAACCGACAGGAGACATAGGACGTCCCTGCAGTTCAACCCTCTGAAGAGCGTGTATCAGAGGTGCTGATCCGCAAGCTCTAGAGCATGATGCCTTTCCAGCACGGAAACTCTGAGGTTTGGATGCCTTACAACAGAGCCAAGAGAAATCCGCATCGGCACGGCTTCCCAAGGATTCATGGGCCAAACATGTTTTCACATGGTTTCAGATGTTTTCACATGTTTTCATCAGAAATGCACATCGTCTAGAGTCTAGAGACACAGCGCTGCTAGGTTGATTCCTGGAACTCGAAGAAATCAAGGTGTGCATATTCTATCGTATGGCAGTCCAAGAGAAGGACAGCCCCTTTGTGCCACAGAAACTTTTCAAACCATAAATTCGATATTAAGTTCAAGATAGTTCAAGTATATCATTGTCGATCCGCACAGCATTTCTTTGGGTATGTATCCAAATTGACGCAGGCTCAACACCGATTGGCCCAATGTTTTTCCTCTTAGAGAATGCTATTCGGAGATTTTGGCGGGCTTTGTCCAAATTCTATCATCCACAACAGCCGTGCCATAGCATTTCCTCCTGAATATCCTGAATGCTCTCAGCATATTCCAAGGTTTTGACTACAGAAATCTCAGGGCTTCAAGACAAGGCCGTAGCGTAGCCGTGTAAGCCAGCGCACGTGGGGCAGAAGGAACGAGGTCGAAGGATTCTATATATGTCTTTACTCACGGCCTTTTCCAATGATTTGATTCCCTGCTGACCAGCAACCAGTTGCGGGGAAACTCGTATAAACTCATGGACATGCTACGAAATGATTGACATGGGATGCAGGTGGAAAGTCTGCAGAACTTCACCAAGACTCTTGCGAAACAGAACGACTTGGAAATCCTGGAAGATCGTATTCAAAAGGCGCACGGTGTATAGTGAAAGTGTGTGAAAGTTGTGTTCGCCTTTTGGGACAGTGGATATTCACAAAGATGCAGCGACAGCAATGTAAACTGCATACTAAACTAAACTAAACTAAACACTGTAAAGATGATTAGAAGATGATTAGAAAATGCAACAACTGCGTTTTTGCTAATACATCTACGAGGCATTGTCACAAAATACAGCATGAGGTATCAGGTCGTTTTCCATCCAAGTCATGACTGTCAGACCGAAAGCTCCCTTCGTGCCATGAACGAGGACTTGTGTTTTGCACTCAGTCAAGCACCACTCTGCGCGTGCAGCTGGGGTGATTAATGGGTATAACTATGGTAATAACCTCCATAAGTTGGGATACAACCATAGAATACCATAGTTATAACTGCTTGGATATAACCAATAGACTCAATAGACCATGGTTATAACTGCTGGGGATATATAACTATGGTATAACCCCCAAAGCAGGTCTATTGGAACTGCGCCCCCAAGCAGCCAAGACAAAAGAGAAAGCATTCAGCATGTTCCCAGCGCCCGAGGTCGCAAAGCTGCGGTCGAAGACTCAGCAATAAACAACATCAGCAGATATGGTTTGTCCAAAAATAGGTGGAGAATGGTGGAGAACATGGGAGGCCCGCAATGTATGGCCATTCAAAAGGGAAAATGATGATCAACCATCAAATTTGGGAGTTTTCCCCAAATTTTTCAAAGAGAACCATATCTATCAGCATAGCCAGCATAGCTGGTCGTGCTCACTTTTTGCAGTAGATATACCTTGATATACCCTGATATAGAATCAATCAATACCTCTCGCCACGCTACTTCAGACTGCAGCCCCGAGGCCACTGCCATGAAATCGCTGTCCGACCGTGTCACGGAGATGGGAATGGAGGCGAGTTGGCGAGTTGGTGCCCCGCATTCAGTGTATTTATTCGACGAGCACCGCCCGCACCCCGATTTTATGAAAGGCTGCGAGCTAGGAGCGAGAAGGGAAATGGTGCGGGTCAGGGACAGCTTTTTGAAGTTGAGGAATATGGTAGCTGGGGATGTGGGGTGTCTAACAAGGGTTCCAAGTTGAGCCCAACACATGCCCAAAGTCGGGGAACATTGGCCCAGTACGAACCCCCATCGAAACGTTGGAAACCAAGCTGCCCCCAAAAAGGGCGCACGCTGGACCCACCATGCTCCAAGTTGGAGCCAATTGGTCACACGTTGCGCAAGTCGACCCAGGTGTGCCCCGAGTTGAAGCCATGTCATGCACATGTATGTCCAAGTCACGTCCAACATGGCGCAACTTGGGGCGGTTTGTTGGGTGCAAATTGGAGCCAAGTGGGTCCAAGTTGCCCAAGTTGAGCCCATGTTATGAACATCGAAACAGTAATCTGGAGGATGTTGTGCCGATATCAAAAATGTGCAAACCACTACCGATTTCGAACATGCCCCCCCGGCTGAAGCGTCACGGAGTCGTTGATTCGCTCGATCGCTCGACCACGTCTTCGGCACCCTCGTCGGCGGGAGCGGATTTGTTGAGGCTATGTAACCTGACAAGTTCATATTCATATTGTTAATTAGCGTGTTTCAGGTTTTCTTCACACGATTGAAGCGCGTCTGATGAAGCACACTGAAGTACAATATTTGATAGGGGAGGGCTATTTATTTTTATTTTTTGGGCAAGGTTTTGTTTTTTTGTTCCTGGTTCTCTGCTTTCATTGCTTCTCTGCTTTTCAAGCTTTTCGTGCTTCTCTGCTTTTTGCTTTTCCTGCTTCTATGCTTTTCTGCTTCTCTGCTTTTCCTGCTTCTCTGCTTTTCTGCTTTTCTGCTTTTCTGCTTTTCTGCTTCTCTGCTTTTCTGCTTTTTGCTTTTCCTGCTTCTCTGCTTTTCTGCTTTTCTGCTTCTTTGCTTGTCCTGCTTTTCTGCTTCTCTGCTTTTCCTGCTTCTCTGCTTCTTTGCTTCTCTGCTTTTTGCTTTTCCTGCTTCTCTGCTTTTCTTGCTTCTCTGCTTCTCTGCTTTTCCTGCTTCTCTGCTTTTCTGCTATTTGCTTTCCCTGCTTCTTTGCTTTTCTGTTTTTCTGCTTTCCCTGCTTTTCTGCTTTTGTGCTTCTGTACCTTTCTACTTCTACTATTCTACTTTTTTTTTTTCAGTCATGTGTTTTTGCTGCTCTACTTCCTGCTCCTCTGCTTCTCTGCTTCTTGTCTTTACAGTCTCTTTGTTTTTCACTTTCTTTTGCTTTATTCTCTCCCGTTTCTAGTCTAAATGAAGCCCTAGAGAAACCCACGTGAAACCCTAAAGAAACCATAAATGAAATTCTAAAGTCTAAAGTAACCCTAAATGAAACCCTAATTGAAACCCTAAAGAAACCCTAAATGAACCCTAAAGAAACCATAAATGAAACCCTAAAGAAACTTTAAATGAATCCTTAAATGGCACCCTAAAGAAACCCCAAACAAAACCCTAAAAAAACCCTAAATGAAACCCTAAACCTACATGAAACGCTAATGGAAAACCTAAAGAGACCCTAAAGAAACCCTAAATGACACCCGAAAAAAATACTAACTGAAACTCTAAAGAAACCCTAAATAACCCTACATGACATCCTAAATGAACCCTAAAGAAACCATAAATTAAGCCCTAAAGAAACCTTAAATGAAACCCTAAATGACACCCTAAAGAAACCTTAAACGACACCCTAAACAAACCCTAACTGAAACTCTAACTGAAACTCTGAAAAAAACGCTAAATGAAACCCTAAAGAAACCCTAAATGAAACCCTAAATGAAACCCTAAAGAAACCCTAAATGAAACCTTGAATGAAAACCTAAAGAAACCCGCAAGAAACCCACATAAACGTTTGAAGTACCAAAATGTAGCAAATACCATGCACATGAGAGGTTAAAGTGCCAAAATGTGGCAAATATTTTGCAACATGGCAGGTTCTAGTTCCAAACTGTTGCAAATACAAGGCAAATAGTACCAGGAAAGAAAACCAAAAAAAATCAAAACCTGACAAACAAATCCCAAGACTATTCTGCACCCTTTGATTGGCAGTTGCAAGGCGCATACCACAAACACCAAGATCAATATGACCTTGGATGAACACAAAGGCCACATCGGCTGGGTCCTCAATGGCTGATACGCAAAAATCACAAGTGCTGAACCCCCGACAGCCCTGACGACCCAGGAGCACTCCAAAAGGAGACTTCCAAGCTGGAGCGTCAGTACGAACTTGAACGTACGAAACTTAACTCCTTTCCGTTGATGTCTTCCAGCATCCGTAGCATCCACATCATGATCAATAACGAAAAGACCATTCATATCTGAGTATCTGAGATTCAGATGGCAACCAGCAATAACATTAACCAACATTTTCACAGTTCTTACACAGTTCTTCTTATTACTGTATCTATTTTACCCCTTGGTGCCGACAATCTGACACAGTTAATTCAATCGTCAGTGCAAGTCACCGTGCACCTGTCATTGGCACGGCCTTATCTTGATGGCTGAGAGATGCACCGTGTCTTTGAAAACTGGAACAAGTGTTCAATATTTTCTTGATCTTGGTTGTGTGCAAATGGGGACGGCTCGTTTGAATGTTCACCAGTGGATGATTTGTAATGTTAAACTAAACAACCAGTTTCAAAAAACAAAAAAACATGGATGTTGCGTGTCTGTTGGCCCATTGGCGCCCCACTTGGCGAGGCTCACGCGTCTCAAATTGTATCGTGGCATTGGAGAAGGAGGGCTGCAGGGAACCATTCCTCGCATAAGCCCAAACTGAGGTGTCGGAAATCCAATCTTTTCAGGAGTTGTATCGCAATATAATAGTGGTTGACAATCATGAAGGATTCTTAAAGGAGTAGCTTCACTTCATCGTTCAATCAGTCACTTTTTGATTTGACCTCAATTTTTTTTCAAGACAACCACAGACACCCATTGGCCTGACCCACAGCCGTTTGCGGTTTGAACCGAGCATCAAGGGTGTGTTCGAACTTCGCGAACTTCTCGACACAGCCCTCTTCATTCACAAACATGGTGCGGAAATCGAATTTCCAACGACAAGGCACCTTTGCACCGCAAGAGTCTGATATTCTAACTGCCATTGATGCAAAGTTTGAAGAGATGGAGGAAACCATCATGTTGGCATCCTTGGTGCCACAGCTACATGACAGGGTACATGCACTGGAACAGATGCTGGCGGCTGAAAAACAGTGGAGCCCAGACAATGAGCCAAAAACAGCAAGCAAACTTGGTCCACAATGGGGGAACGAAGCTTCTTCTCCCCGGCGCATTGCGCCACCAGATGATGAAATCAATGCTGGCGTACACCTTGAGCAGAAGAACAACGCCCCAGAGGTGAAAGTAGGGGTGGAACACAACATCAGCGATCTTACATCTATGACCATTGGTAGCAGACGTCCCAGTGCCCCCAGGGTCACCGATATTTCTCGCTCCAAAGTCAAAGAAATGGATGAGAAGACCTTGGACATCCAAACGAGCGAATATTATTCCTTCGGCGAATCAACGTGGGACTTGGTGATTTTCATTGGCACGGGGGCGCTTGGGCCATTGGGCTCTCTTCAGACCTTCCTCTTGGCGATCGTCAATGTGCTGATGCAAGTGGTGTTTTGTGCAATTGCGTACTACAACTTCACGACGCCGGACATCAATGAGGACTCCATCGTTGACACCTTGAGGCAGGGTTTCGGCGCAGATTTACCCAATTTGCCAAGGTGTGTTTGCTTCTTAAATGGAAAACTCGTCACATTGCCGACCCTGTGTTTTAGTGTTTAGCGGGCTTCTTGAAATGTGACTTGAACTTCTAGCAGATTGACAACCGGCGAAGCAAAAGACCCCAGGGTGCACCAAAAAGAATCGAAGAAGACTTGTTTACAGTTCTTAAATTCAGTTCTCTTTTCAAAATACAATCAGGATTGATTCAGCCCATGTCCAGGTGGAGGAGATCCTCTGGCCATTCCTTTGGCGACTACAGTGATGTGGCGAAAGAGTCCTTGGTCCATCGAGTTTGCAAAGAAGACAAATCCTTGGCATCTTCCGGACTCCAAGTGAACCTAGTGGAGACTCTTGGCATTGGCGACTGGTCAAATGAGCCAAGTCCGAAAGATGGTGCCATGAAAGATGTGGAAGCTGGAGATACATGTAAGGAGTGACCATAAATCGTGGAGGGTGATTTCATCGTGCTAATGTGTGTGTATGTGACCATTTGGCAATCTGATTGGTCAACAGCGTCTCCATTCGCCGCATGTCACGAAAGCCAGCTTCTGCTAGCTGAAGTCCCTTTTGCTTTAGTAAATTATTGGGGGGCTGGAATCTCCAATCGCATGAAACTTCATACTCAACTACCCCTCCCCCCGGCTGGCTGGTTCACAAGCAGTTTCGCCCTGGCTCAATTCTTACCCCTGGGCCTCCAGTTTAAGGAACATCGACAAATACTTGAAGTTGGAGGCCGAGGGTCTCGAAGGTTTCTTCACGGGACAGATTCTGTGCATCGTGGCACTGATCTGTTGGTATTAGATGGTGGCCAAGGAGGCCCAGATTTCTGCCAAGTGTCATGTTTTCGATTCCACAAGAATATGTATGGAAATGGCATCCAATAATTATGGCCGCAAGATTCCACAAGAAAAAATGTATTTTCACTGACTGATCAGCCACATGAATCATACATGAATCAGTGATCGATCAATAATCATTAATGGATCCCTCCATGGTTTGAATCTTTGTTTCATCACATTGTTTCAATCCAATCATCTATCCTTCTATAAATTTAACTTCAGCTGGTTGATGCATCACCTGATTGGTTGTAAAGCTGTCCACCAAAATTGGCCAGTTCCACTGTTTCCAGGTGAGCCATGCCTTGGCTCTGCATCGTGGGATCATGGCGATGCCTCGAGGGCCCACCAAACTCGACACCAGAGAGAATCCCTTTACACAGGTGGGGGAGAAGGGTCCAAAATCCTGACTCAGTTTGCGTGCCATTCTTCCATGGTTGTCAGTCTTCTTTTAGCACACTGTGCCTGTGCTTTTTTTTTGACTGTTTGTTCATTGTTGTTGGTTGTTTCTTCTGGTTTGAACATTTGGGTTGCCAGAGTTCTTGACACTTCCGCACCACCATGAGAGGTCACGCACTATCGCTTGCGCGCGGTGGCAACACGCCGCAAAATCTTCAGTGCCTTCCTCCTTTTGTATCGCTTGGTGGCTGCTGTGCTTTTGGTCATTGTGGGTACCACATTTTTGGTCTATACGGTGAGTGTGACAGAGTTGATCCTAAATGCCGTGGCTTTGGGCATCATCCTGGACATTGACGACCTGCTCTTTGATGCCTTGGCCACCACGCCAGGTCGGCATTTGGTTCATCAGTTGGACCCTTTGCCCATGCCATCCATGCCCCGCATCAGGGGTGCAGATGCCAAGTCGGTCTTCATGAGCATCTTCATTCCAGGGCTGACCATCCTTGTGTACTACGCCATGCTGGAGCCATTTGTTGGAACCCTTACCAGCGTAAAACTTGCGATGTGTGGTGGGAATCAAAACTTTGTCTGGAGCACTGATAAACGCAGAATTACTCACCTGTCACCTACTTTTGGCGGAGGTTGGGAAGAAGAGGAGGAAAGCATCAAGAACCCCGGATCAAGCAAAAATCAGAATTGTGTGATGTTCTTTCAGCTACCGCTTGCATTTTAGATCTGCTATACCAACTTACTTACACATCATATTACCAACTTAAATCATATGGATACATGTATATATTGTCTGTATATATTTTACTACTGTGTGTAGGATCGGGCGTAAAGATTGACAAAACACCACTAGGAATACCAGCTAAAAAGACTGTAATGTCGCTTGTAAATTTGATGGCGATATTGCTAAAGTCAATAAATCTGGAATCACTCCTTTTATTTTGATGCAAAGTGACAATCATTATCGCTCTCTTTGTTCTGCTGATGATCAAACCAGTATTCCGCGTGCTTGGTTACATCGCACTGAAACCAAAAGTCGACAATTCTACCGAGGTGGAGGTGATCAGGCTTCGGCCACTTGTCATTCCAATGCTCCCATTTCGGTTGCCCTGATTCCCCTGACACTCAGCAGGACCTTCTGAGCTTGCCCCCCTCTCCTTTTGTTCAGGATGCGCTTTTGAACCTCCCCGCAAGCCCAGGTCCCAGTTCGGCACTTAGCCTCCCAGCTTCTCACGCTGGCGATCGGCTCAGTCTCCCTGAGAGTTCCCGAACAGGTCATTACCACGGTTGGTGGCTTAGCCAGTAGTGAGTCGGGTCGTGATTCCATTCCCATTCCACGCCGCAGATTGCATGGAAAGCAGCATGTGTTTCGGGACCCCATTTCCCAAAGAAAAGATGTCATCATTCCCCTCCCGGCTACCAATTTGTCCGTGTCCCATAAACCTGACCAAAGCCCCACTTGGAGCTGTCCGGTTTGCGGTTTCGAACCCTTGTGTGTCTGGGAAGTATTCTTCTTACAAAATTTGGCATTTCAAAAAGGCCCATCCTGAAATCCCCAAACATGTTTACGCCCCTGGCAAAACCCGTGAACCTATTGCTTCCAGTGCTGATTTACCGGAACATGCTCGGGCCTGGTGTTGTCCCCTTTGCAAACATGGTCTCCCCCAATTGTCTACGGCTGAGCGCCACCGAGCCATCAAAAGACATATTCGGGAATTTCACCCTAAGGAGACTCTCCGCTCCTCAGGCTTCAAGAAAGGCCGTCACTTGGTTTGGCTCATAGGACCATCGGTGCCTTGGACTTGGAGTTTAAAAAGAATGAGGCGACAGCTAGGGATGCTGCACTCAAAACATGGCGCCAAAACATGCAAAATGTTCAACTGTTGTCAGCCTGGCTGAAAAGTAAAGATGCTCCTGCCACGGGCGCTGTGGCCACGGAAAATGAAGTTGCAGAAACGGTTGTCGAAGAGGCTCGGATGATTCATCAGTACTGGTCTCAGTTTTGGGCCCGCCTTTCTGATGGTCGAGCCTCAGTTGATGGCCGCTGTGAGGCTCTGTTTCATGGAATCCCGAAGAACTCCCCCTATCCTTGGACCGCTCCCACAGGCTTGCAACTGATGGCCACGGCTCAAAAAGCCAAAGGCGTAGGTGGCACAGACGGATGGACGGCGGTCGAATTGAAGTTTCTCCCGCTTGCTGCTTTTGACAAGGTGAGTGTTTTTTTTCAAAAAGCGGTTTCTCATGAAGAGTTTCCCTACCAGTTCAAACAGGCCAGGATGGTGTGTTTGCCGAAACCCTCAAAAATTGACCGTTTTCAAGTTCATCCCAAAGATTGTAGACCCATCACCATCATGAGCACATGGTGGAGGTTGTGGGTCTCAACCATTTGCCACTCCCAAGACATGAAGGATTGGCTTCTGAGAACCTTGGACCCTGCTGTTGCAGGGCTTGGTCATGGCGATATTTACAACTGTTTGATCAAAACGTTTGCCCAGTTTAACGAACAAGGGTACATTTTGGGCCTTGATTATGAAAAAGCCTATGACTGTTTACCCTACTGTACCAACAGGTTGCTCATCGTGATCCTTAAAAATAGGATTCGTGTTTGTAAGGATTGTGTTTCTGTCTTCAACTGCCAAGAGCACGGCCAGCTGCTTGGAACGTCAAGCTACCAACGGGTATGTGTCCCGAAAACGGTTTTGGTGGAAGAAAGGGTCTGGCCAAGGCTTGCCTCTCGCAGGCGGGTCTGACCGGCTGATATATGGCTTAGATGCAATGTCGCGACCGATTCCACCACTCGCTGGAAACGGATGTTGTCTCAACGCCCCGAAAATGAGGAAAACAAAGGCCTGGGAAAGTCCAAGGCCGCTGACTGCAAAAAAAGAAACTTGGAGTCAGGAAAAAAGATAAACGCTCAAAACCCACTAAGGCTGAACTTGCTAGGAACGCCTTGGAGGCCATCGTGCTGCTCGTGTTGGCAAAGCCTGCAGATTGCCATTTTTAACTGAGGTGGTGCAGGTACCAGTGTATGCATCAGGATAACATTGGCTTTGCCCTGCTTCGAGAAGTTGGCTTTAGCAACTCTGAAGCCGCGGCCTTTTCCCGATACCTGCGCGGAAGCCACTTGAACCTGTATCGTCAGAAAGGAACCCCCAAGCGCCGGCAAGGGCATGGTTTGAGCGGGGTAATTGCTGTTTTGGTTACGGTTAGTGGGTGCTCCACCGAAAGAAAACCACGTTCAGCCTTCTGCCCCGTGGGTGGTAGGATGCGACTTCAACGAAATTCCTATTCAAAGTCATTTTGCTCGTGTTGCCAGTGGTTTTCAAGGTACTGCCTCTAGGTATTGCGGCCCCTACTAGCTACCTCCAAAAAGCTTCTTCACCAGTTTGCCCATCACAAAGTTCTTCACGTGCAGGCAGTTGCCACTGCCTCTCTTGCTATGGACCCCTGTCTCGCAAAGCCAAACCATGTTGATCTGCAACAGGTGTCGCCTGACACACGCCTGTCTCAACGTTCGCTCCAGTTCAAAGGGACGGTTGCCACAGTTCAGTGGCGTTCCCAAAGCTATCCATGGCCCAAGGTCATTTGGCTGAAAGGAAGCTCAGACAAGCTCAGGAAACGCTTGGCTCGATGGTATGAACTCCAGCGGCTTTTGGTTTGTGATGCCTCTGACTTATCCTTTGATCAACAAAGCGAGCTGCACAACCTTGCCTAAGCGGGTCCTCCGCCTCTCCTTTAGACTTGGGTTAACTTATCGACTTCTCTGAGGCAGGCAGAAAAAAGGCAGAAGGAACAGAACTCCGACGCTGGAGGCACCGAATGACCAGTGTTCAGTCCCTTTCTGCTTGGTGAAATCTAAAAGGATGTTCCCCCGCATTGTGTGATATCTGTGCAGCTGGAGGCTAAGCCGGACCATGAAACGTTGTGTCTTTTGTGTCTTGCAAGCGGGCACGGCAAAATTGCCAGTCTCACTCCTAGGGCAGAAGTGTGGCTAACGCTGAGACTTGGGGTTTGCATTGTTGTGGGATAAAAAGAGGTTGGCGCATGATGCCATCTTTGTGTAATGCTTTTGGTGCGCTGTCATGGGAACCATCTTAGGGTTCCATGCTTCACTGTGCCCCCCTCAGAAGTCAAACCGTATCAAAATCAGAAAACCACCTCAAATCAGAAAAGGTCAGTTTATTTGATGAAGGTCGCGCCAAAACAATCCAACCACATCCATAAATTAAGGTTTTGCAAAGCGGTTGGTTGCCCAGCGACACGGGCTATACACTGGGGCCCTATACATCTTGCAACACTAGCGCAAATGTATTGTAGTTGTGTAATGGAATGGACTGTAACTGGTGTATACTGTAGCTGTAGCGTAATGAAATATATTGTAATGTGGTGTAATGTTAAACATGTATGGCCCGTGGTTGTTCATGATATGCATGGTTTACATGGAATTCATGGCATGGACGGATATGGGTGGATATGGATGGTATGCATGGATGATATGTTTCGTTTCGGTGGCGTGCATGGATAGGCGTGTTTTCATGCTTGCATGCCAGCATGCATGTGGGCAAGCAGGCTTGTAGCTCGGCAACATGCGTTATATGCTGTATGCACCGAGGACCGATGCCATTATTGAAGGCGAAACTATCGGATATGGTTTGTCTATTGACAACGCTCGCTTTGGTGTCTGGGTCAGTGACGTGACGGTCCTCCGGGATCTCGATTCAGCAGACTTGGATGATTTAATCGAAGAAGGCAACGAAGACTGTGTGGATCTAAGCCAAGGAGAGCCGTTGTTGAATTACCTCCGATCTTGGGCCCAAGTCAACAAATTGTGTTTTGTATTGCTTTATGTATTTCCCACGCAATGTTTCTCTTCTGGTTTAGCAGTTTGATCTGCACATGTTCAATCAAATAGGTTTACATTGATTTACACAAAAGAAATCCCTTGCATGTCCTTTACCTCCATCTCCGTTGCGCTGTTTCGCTCGAAACAGCTGGGCGTGGACCCGTGGTTTCAAGGTTGTTGTTCACTATTCATTCGTGCCGCGTCGAACAAAGATTCGCCGATTGCCCGCAAAGAACAGTAAAGGCACTATAAAGGCTGCATCGTGGTTAGCGACTAAGAGATCCAATCACTTGTTGAAACACATGAACCCACAAATCATATTGTTGCAAATAGGCGAATTTGATTCGATAGACGACGCTTCGTACAGTAATTTACAGCACGCGTGACATTTTTTTCCTCGTTGCTTTTCGTTTTAGTTTTTGGCATTTTTTCCGGAAATTCTTCTGGTTTGGTTCTCGCCTGAGAGACTTCACCATGTAGTGCAGCTGGCCATGCAAGCGTTGGTCAGAATAGAAATCTACATCGAAATGTAATTCATGTTTTTGAGTTCTCAGACTGGACAACCTTTAGAGCGCTTCTATATACTGGGATGTTGGGCAGCAAAATTTCCATATAATTCATGAGGCTACAATATCATCATCTATCCTTTGTTTCGATTGTTGTAAAACTTTTGATTGCTTTGCCTCAAACCTTCCCGCTACAAACCAGTTGTTGATTGCTGATGCGTGACCTTTGGCCCCGTTGGTGCCATGTTTCTGTTCAGCTGCCACCACGGTTGTTGCTGCAGAGTGTGGTTTGTGTTCCTTCGAACGTCTTGGCCTCAAAGAGTCAGGCGCAAACTTGAAAGTTTACGAGATCTCGCAGAGATCATAAGAAGATGTTGCGTCGCAGAAACTTGCAGTATTGTAAGGGGATCTTTGAGTGATGCCCGATGGACATCTAGGAGGTACCTCCAACCCAACGGGGAATTGCAAGCGCATCGTGAAATTTATCCCGCAAGACACCTTGCGTACAAGGATCTTCGAAGAAACCCTGTGTAGAAATGTTGGATCATACTCTTTTCAGTGCATTCATCTTCTTTGGGATTCCTTGAAGGGAATACACACTTTTATGACTTTCATATACGGTATGAACAGTACAACAACATACAACAACTATGGATGCCTGACATTACCTGTTCCGCCTTCCCAAGGATACTTGCTGGGCAATGAGAGCATTCAGTCGTGTGCAGATGTGGTGCAGTACTGTGGCTCACTCACCAAGATGCCCGAGTTTTCCGTGGACGGTGGCAACGCGGTTGATCCAATAGCATGATATCCTGCCAAGTAAAACAGGTCCAATAAGGCCCGTAAGCCGTTTACACCGCCTGTGAAAAAGAAAGCAATCAACACACATTCGTACACGCCCAGACACACACACACACCCTCTTACTTTAATGTTAGATGATTGCTAAGTTAGCAGGCTTTGCAGCACACCATGATTTGTTCAGTGAATGAGCCAATCATTTTCAAGTGGTGAAATTTGATATGGCAGCGAAATCATTTGCACATCATTCTTGTAGAAGAGGAAGTTGAACATTTGAAGCTTGGCCGCTTGTATGTCCAATGTGGCACTCACTCACTATGACCAGCAACTCAACGTCATACCTGCAAAGGGTGGTGGAAACCGATTCCGCTCTGGTGCCTGAGGCAAAGGGTGGTCTGCACGGATGTTGTGTTCGGAAACGTGCGGTTGCAACAACCCGGGTGGAGAATTCATCAATGTACAAGGCTGTCCATATCTCGATGGAGAGTGCAGGCATGTGGATACATTTGCAGAATATCAAAGCAGTTCCTCCCGCGGCAACATTGAAACTATTTTTTTGCAGTTTCCAATTCTTGCCGACATACTGGATTCCAACGCACCGGCAAACATCGTAAACACACACACACACACACACGAACCAATAATGTGTCATGTACACAAACTATGGTTCCTACAAACTGCGTGGTTTTGAGCTCCTAGAAGATACTGAAACTCGACTTGTTTTTTACAAAATCTTTCGGATGTCTTTGCCTCCTCCAAGTGACGTCTGCTTGAGGTGGGCTCTGTCTAGAGAAGAGTGTGGAGACCCTGAAAGACTTTGCTCCATGGAAAGAGTGGATTAAGGCCATTCGCGCATATGGCATGGAGCCTTCAGATGCTTTGGGTGACAAGGAAGAGGCTTTGATCTTGGCACAATCCATGGAAGACAATGGCTGTGGCTTTTTGGCCAACTTGAGCGCGCAGAACATGTCACTGGGGGGTTGCTTCAAATGGAGCAACAAGTTTGATTGGGAGTTCAAAACGGTCGAGTACTTCTGCCCACTGACTTGTAGATGTACAAAGGATACTTCTGATGAGACAAGCTGTCCGAAGCCTTTTGGCAAGAATTGCGATGAGCTCAACGACTGCTTGACTGTGAACCAGCAGCATTTCTGTCCAGGGTTCAATACACAGGTCATTGAATTTACTATCCTCTATGATGTTGCCTCACCTCAAGCCTTGAAGCTCGGTCTTTGAAATCCTGGATTGCAAGAGCATTTTCACAATCTTTAATATCTTTAATGTACTTTACTTATTTCTTCCGATTTCAAGTGAATTTCAGTGATGAATATAAGCATTCTTTGATTGCATCCGACAGTACAGTGTTCGACTTTGCTGCTGCGTTCTCAACGTATTCCTCCGAGCTCAGGGGTGCGAATCTGGAAGCCGCCCAGCTAGCCTTTCAGACATCCATCGGGCAATACGCAGGACATTCCACTGCACTTGATCCAAACACCGTGGTGGTCGATCCTCGGGCAAAGACTTGTTGCATTTGTTTCTTGAAGTGATTTCTTCCTTTGGACAGTGTGGCCCTGTTGGTGACCAGGTTCGGTTTTTGCAGAGTCGGTGGCCCCCCAGGAGTGCGCATTGACAACCATTCCTTAAGAATGTCCAATACAGTTTAATAATGGGGAGCTATTTATTTGGGACATTTTTATTTTTAGTTTAGTTTTTTTTTGACTCCTCCCTCCTCCCTACTGTGCTGCTTTCTGCTTTTCTGTTTCTTTTTTTTTTTGCTTCTCTGCTTTTTGCTTTTTTTGCTTCCCTGCCTTTCTGCTTTTTTGCTTCTTTGCTTTTCTGATTCTACGCTTCTCTCCTTTTTTGTTTCTGCTTTTCTGTTTTTTTCTCCACTGCTTTTCGTTTTTTTTGCTTCTATGCTTTTTTGCTTCTCTGCTTTTCTGTTTTTTGCTTCTCAGTTTTTTTTTGCTTCTCTGCTTTTTTGCTGCTCTGTTTTTGCGATCTCTGCTTTGTACTTTTTGTGTTTTTCTGCATTGCCTGATGTAGTTTTTCTACTTGTTTTTTTGTTGTTCTTCTTGATTGCAAGTGAAGCTACAACTACATTCAGGACAGCATCAACAGCACAAACAACAAGAGCAGAAAATACAAAATAGCAACAAGAGAAACAAGAAGAACAACAAGAGAACCAAGAACAAATACAAAGGAAAGGAGCAACACAACTAGAAGTTGTCTCGGTTTTTTCTTTGGGGTGAGGCGTTGCGCCCTCCCCCTCCCCATGCCCCTTTGTTGGTGTAAAGACAATGAGATGTAAATGAGCGGTTAACAAACTCGGGGTTCACAATGCTTCAGAAACTATCAAAAACGGAAGGTCGTCATGCAAATCGAAGGTTGAAGTTCATAAATGCTGCAAATATCATGTGCAAAATCCTGCAAATACCATGCAATATGAAAGGGTTTCTCTTCCAAATGTTGCAGGTGCCATGCAGAATGAGAGGTTCTATCTCCACAATGCAGGTTGACGTTGCAGAATGCTGAACATATTATTTGACCATACCACGCAAACTTTATTGTTTGTTTCTATATGTCAATTATGTCTTTTTGGCCTTTATAGTTTTGCCCGTTTTCTTTCTTGGCTTTGCAAAAACTTTACGGGTTTCTTGGCTTCATGGCTTTGTTGGTGTTCAGCGCAACCAAAGCCACAAGCGTAAGGAAATCACAAACACGGCCTACCGGCCTACACCAAAAAAAAACAATCTCAACAGTTGCCGTTGGTGTGTTTCTCCAGCTACACCACCACCAACAACAACCACAACAGCACCAGTAATTAACAACAACAAAAAAAAACCTATTATTACAACAACAACTTGAACTACAACTACAAAAACTACAGCAACTACAACTGCAACAAGAATAATGCCAACCCAGGATCAATAACCCCCTGGGCCCCTAGTTTACTAATTGGAGGGGTACCATTTATACAAGGGAAACATGACAATTTTAGGAACCCTCCATACTAATCAATTGCGGGGTTATTCATCCGGGGTGAACACTCACAAAACAAACAAGAACCCACAACAGACAACAACCAAAAACCAACAACAACTGGCAAATAGCATGCCAAATGGAAGATTCCAGCTCCAAAATGTTGCAACTGGCAAGCAAAGTGGAAGGTTCCAGCTCATAAATGCTGCAAGTAGCATGGAAAATGGACGGTTCCAGCTCCGAAATATTGCAAATGACTTGCAAAAATGGAAGGTTCCAGGCCCCAAATGCTGCAAATAGCATGGACAATAGGCACAACCAGAAATCCAAAGAACATTCCCTAAACTAAATTTCTTAAGGAAGTTCCAATCCCTTAATAATTGTCATGTATTCCGCACCAAGAACGGATTGAGGAAAGTAGGTGTCGGAAAGATCATTGAGAACAGGTGGCAGAATTCACATTGAATGGCTTGAGCATTTATTGGCCTTGCTTGCGATCATTATTTGCAGGCATTCATCTTTGTATTGGTCCCTGCAGAAGGGTAGGCCTTGTAGAGAAAGAACCTTTGCGCTGTGTCTAGAATTGCATCACTGGAAGATTAAGATATCAATCGGATGGGAGAGAGAAGAATTGTTCTTCGTCCACTGCCGGCTGGGACTGATATCTTTTGAGCTGGCTGCAAAGGACACTTCTCTCCCCGGACTTGCAGGGGCATCGATCTACCTGATAGACTTGGAGAACATGAATGTGGGTCAAATTACATCCTCTTTATACTCCATCCCGCTTCAAAACTTCCAGGCAACCAGTTTCTGCAGGTTGCGATGGAAACTGTGCGTATTGCAATGATATTATGATGTTCCCAAAGCAATCACAATCCCAAGAAATTGCCATTTGTGGAATTCAAAGATCAGTTCCTGATGCCACTATTTCATACATACTATTTCCAATATTTCCACTATAGAGCATTAGGGGTGTGAGAGCATGGACGTCGAGAAAGGGTTGAATCAAGTCACCACTTCTGCACATTGAACCTGTACCACTCGATGCTTGGATTCACGGGCGGTGTGAGCAAAGCTGGTGTCCCTTCAAAACGAGCGAGTTGCTGACAGGCTGCCGTCAATGCCAGCCTGACATCTTCCCAAGTGACTCTGGATCAGCTTGGGCTAAGTGTGACCTTTGCAGGACACGTGTCAGCACTCAGCACTGCTGAAGGGATCTGAAGGGATCTGAAGGGTAGGGAACAGGTTGCTGAAATATATTGAAATTCGGTGCCCAACGGCACCCGGTGCTCCAAGGAGATCCGGCACAACGGCCTGGCAGCCGCAGCAGATGAGTTGGCCCCAGCTAAGGCACCTCCAGATCCGTGACAAATTGCGGTTATATAATAGTAACTAATATTGCTTAATAGTGATCAATATAGTGATTGAATGTGATTGATAGTGAGTAATAGTGGTGAACTTGGGATGCTTCAAAAATGACACTTGGACCCAAGACATCCTTTGATTCCTTCAAGCTCTATGTGTTTCTGGAGGCAGCAAGAGCTGCGTGAACGCGCCAAAGAGTGGATGAGTTTTAACCGCTGAAGTTTAGGAGAGTTTTTGTGGAGAGCCACCGCGGACCATGATCAACAACTGGGAACAAATCAGAATGTGTATATATTATATAGTTATTATATATATATAAATAATTTCCCTGTGGCTGAAGAACAAACCATGAACTGACAGCCTTACCAATTATGGTATGCCTGGGAAACTTTCTCAGTTGGACTCTCCAAGAGATTCAGAGCAGTCCGTGGATCTTTGCGCTCCCAGTTTTGAAACCCGACATTTTTCGCCCAGAAAACCAGGCCTTCCCGGGAGGTTCAATTGGATGCTGGAGTACCTCCCAATGTCCAGGGCTTAGGATTGATGAGCTGTTCCCGACTTACTCGTGGATTTGGCTCTTCATCACGTGACACACACGCATACATATATAATCACACACATATATATATGTATGTATGTATGTATGTATGTAATGTATGTAATGTATGTAATGTATGTAATGTATGTAATGTATGTAATGTATGTATGTATGTATGTATGTATGTATGTATGTATTTATGTATGTATGTATGGTAATGTAATGTAATGTAATGTAATGTAATGTAATGTAATGTAATGTAATGTATGTATGTATGTATGTTGTGTATGTTGTGTATGTTATGTATGTTATGTATGTTATGTATGTTATGTATGTTATGTATGTATGTATGTATGTATGTATGTATGTATGTATGTATGTATGTATGTATGTATGTATGTATGTATGTATGTATGTATGTATGTATGTATGTATGTATGTATGTATGTATGTATGTTTATGTAATGTATGTAATGTATGTAATGTATGTAATGTATGTAATGTATGTAATGTATGTAATGTATGTATGTATGTATGTATGTATGTATGTATGTATGTATGTATGTATGTATGTATGTATGTATGTATGTATGTATGTATGTATGTATGTATGTAATGTTATGTAATGTATGTATGTTGTAATGTATGTTCTGTATGTATGTATGTAATGTATGTAATGTATGTAATGTATGTAATGTATGTAATGTATGCGTATGTAATGTAATGTAATGTAATGTAATGTAATGTAATGTAATGTAATGTAATGTAATGTAATGTAATGTAATGTATGTATGTGTAGATAGATTGATTCTAGTAGCTCGAGCACGGTTCACGGAGAAGCCCGAAGGGCAGCTCCGAATTTTGCTTACTCAGCTGGGGCTGTCGTGATTCTGCCCAGGATCCGCTTTTAAATCAGCGGTGCGAAGCGCACCGAGCACAGCCCAGGGCCGACAAATCGTGTGCACAACGACGAAACCGTTAGCTGAGCGCGCCAGCCGAGAACCATAGGGTAGCAAAATGGTCCCTGATGTCGTGGCGAACATCGTGATTCAGTCTGCTGGTCTCTTCCTCTGGCACTGTACTCTATACTTATTATATAATCTTATATAATCTTGTACACAATAGTTGATCTGCAACCCTGACCCTGACTACATCTACAGCTCTCTGACACCACCCTGACATGCCGGCGATTTTATGATTTCGACAGTTGTTCCAAGTGAAGAGACTTGTTCCGCCAAAACTTGCAGCTGTTTGCAGCTTGGACTTCCTCAGGGATCCTCAGTGGCATCCGAAGGGCTATTCATCCCCATTTCGTTGGAGAGAAGCGACATGGTCAAGAAGGCCGCCTCAAAAGGCAAAGGACCCAGGCGTCAGGGCACTGGGCAGGAGTCTGACATTCTCACTTTCATCGATGAGAAGTTTGAAGAGATCGAGGAAACCATCGTCTTGGCATCTTTGGTGCCACAGCTTCATGAACGTCTCCATGCTGTGGAAAAGATACTGAAGATTCAGAACAGCCCCGGTCTCAAAGAGGCTGTAGGATCCAAGTGGAAGCAGCTGAAAGAAGAACATCAGCAGATGGGTCCAAAGTGGGGTGATGCAGCTTCTCCACAGCGCCTTGCACCACCAGATGATGAAATCAATTCTGGTGTAAACCTTGAGGAGAACAACACCAGCGATGTGACACTCGGGGTGGGACACAACGACGACAAACTCGGAGTGGGAGACAAGGCCGACATCGAGGACAGCAGTGATCTTACATCAATGACTCGTACTCTCACTGAAAAACGTCGGGAGAATATGAAAAGGATCGCGGAAATGTCAAAGGCGAAGGTCAAAGAAATGGATGAGAAGACTTTGGACACTCAAACAACCGAATACTACACCTTCGGTGAATCAACGTGGGACTTGGTGATTTTCATTGGCACGGGGGCGCTTGGGCCATTTGGCTCCCTTCAGACCGTGCTTTTGGCAATCGTCAATGTGCTGATGCAGGTGGTGTTTTGTGCAATCGCGTACTACAACTTCACAACACCTGACATCAATGATGGCTCCATCATTGACACCCTGAGGCAGGGGTTGGTTGCATTGGCGCCGTTAGGCAAAACCATTTTCGGGGCATAGAATGAAAAACCATGAAAAACCAACCTTTCAGTTGCCAACTTCCCAATGTTAAACCCAGCCATAAACCACCATAAACCTATCTGCCTGCCTGGGTCCGGTTGAGTGTGACATCCTTTAGGTGGAGAAGGTCATCTGGCCATTCTTTCGGGGACTACAGCACTGTCGCCAAGGAGTCGTTGGTCCATCGGGTTTGCAAAATGGACAAGTCCTTGGCATCTTCGGGCATCCAAGTTGACCTTGTTGAGATTCTTGGACACCTCTCTGTTGGAAATTCCAACAAGAAATTCGGGAACCGTAGCACACATATGGAAAGTCAAATTGAGATTGAGATTATGACTTTTGAGCATTGACTCCACACAACATATCTACTAGCCGACTCTAAGGAACATCAACAAGTACTTGAAGTTGGAGGCTGAAGGTCTCGAAGGCTTCTTCACTGGACAGATTCTGTGCATCGTGGCGCTGATCTGTTGGTATTTGATGGTGGCTAAGGAGGCACCAGATTTCCGGCTGGGAGTTCCTGGAAACTTTGGGGTGTCATTCTGGATTCATGAGCTGTTTTTTTGGGGCGTTCCCGTAGATGCGAGACAGTGCGCGGAATTGCCCAAGGTAATTTCTGAAGCCACTTGAAGGTTCATCATTTTTCGAAATCTGCACAGGTGGCACGAAACAAACTTTAGATTTGGATCATTTTAGATCAGCCCAACATGGGTTCAATGTACCGGTTCAAGGCATGCGATGACCTTTACACAGCAAAACATTAGAGGATGTTGTCATCACCTTGTGGGCTGTGTCGAGCGTGTGTTGCCACGCAGCAATGCAAGCGGATTTTTGGGACCTGAAAAACATTGAAGAATCGACCAAAGAGACATAGATCATCATGGATCTATATAGATAGATCTATATAGTACATAGTACATTGAGTAAACATTGGCCCCCTAGATAAAGCATGGTATAAACTGATAAAACTCCAATAGCAAAAAACTTGCAACATATCAATTGCCCAAAGTTTAAGCATTGCGAAACAGCTCAAGATTTCTGGCATCCAGCATCCTGGTGCGCCAGGTGAGCCACGCCTTGGCGTTGCATCGTGGAATCATGGCGACGCCTCGAGGGCCTACCAAACTCGACACCAGAGAGAATCCCTTCACCCAGGCGCGGCTGAAGGGAACCACAGGAAACCCCCAAACAGATCCAAACAGAAGATAAAAGAAGTCCCGAAGGTCATGATATGTCATGAAGCAGCAACCGTTTGTTGTTTGATTTTTCCCCCATTAAGAACGAAGTGTTGGATTGACACACAGCTTTGTGTCAATCGTGCGGACCGTGAGAGGCGGTACACTATCGCTTGCGCTCAGTCGCCAGACGCCGCAAAGTCTTCAGTGGCCTTCTCCTCCTGTACCGATTGATGGCTGCGGTACTTCTGGTCATTGTGGGTACCACGTTTTTGGTCTATACGGTTAATGTGACAGAGTTGATCCTAAATGCTGTGGCTTTGGGCATCATCCTGGACATTGACGACCTGCTCTTTGATGCCTTGGCCACCACGCCAGGTCGGCATTTGGTTCATCAGTTGGACCCTTTGTTCATGCCAGGAATGCCCCGCATCAGGGGTGCTGATGCCAAGTCAGTCTTCATGAGCATCTTCATTCCAGCGCTTACCCTCTTCGTGTACTACTCAATGCTCGACCCATTTGTTACAACCCTCACTGGTGTGAAAACTGCCATGTGTGGTGGAAATCAGAACTTTGTATGGAGCATGGACAAACGCAGGATCACACACCTGGCACCTACTTTTGGCGGTGGTTGGGAAATCGAGGAGGACAGCATCAAGAACCTTGGGCCTTTTTTCTCTTTAATTGTGTTTCGTTTTTTGCATTGGCGTACGTAGCATACAAAACGATACGTGGTTTTACTCAGTTGTTCGATTCTATACATTTGAATACCCTGAATTGGACTAAAAATCATGTTGGTTCGACCATGTTCTGGCCACACTAATGATAGGAACTGCAGTGCTTGACACAGGCCTAATTGAACAAAGCACCAGGTGCCTTTTAGCCACAAGTTTACATTTGTCGAATTCGGAATATACGACTGCTCAGTCAGTTGATGCTCAGGACAGATGCCATTGTGGAGGGTGAGACCATCGGCTATGGTTTGGCTATCAACAACACCCGCTTCGGAGTTTGGGTCAGTGATGTCACAGTTCTCAGCGACCTGGAGATAGCAACCATGAATGATCTCATTGAAAACGAGAATCCAAGTTGTGAAGATCTCGGCAATCGGGAGCCCTTATTGAACTATTTGCGATCCTTGGCACATTTTGAAATATTTGTGATCTGATTGTAAAATTAAATAAACTATATATATAATATTATTGTAGGGCTTCGCACACCAGCGATGCCCCAAAGCTTCCTGCTGTTGTTTGTGTTGTTGTTGTTGCTGCTGCTGCTGCTGCTGTTGGTGCTGTTGTGCGGCTTGGAACCATCTGACGACACAAAACTTTTGTGCGCAGTTGCAGTGCCCAAAAATTGTCTTTGTCAAATAAGTGGCGTTTTCACGTTTTTTGCAGAGAAAAAAACATTGTAAATACCACTAAATACCGATGTTTTTGGTGCCTGAGAAGCCAAAAACCACTGTATTTACGACGAACTTTTTTTGACTGTGGGAGCAAAAATCACTGTATTTGCAGGGCTCTTCGACCCTTGCCAAAATGCACCCCGTCGGAGAGCCAAAACACCATGCTAGTCAAGGACGGATGGGCTTGCCTAACGTCGCTTTCTGAAGATAGAAGAAACTAGCCCAAAATCTCAGTAAACGGCCTCCGCAATATGTGCAGCTCCCATTCTTCCATCCATTTTGCTTTCTTCTTTTACCTGCTTCTTTCTCTTACCTCTTGCTGCTGCTTGCGCTTGCAACTAGCTTTCTTCATCCCTATTTTATTTTACGTCTTTTTCTTTCGCTTGCTCTTGCAGCTTGTTGGTTTGCTCTTGCAGCTTGCTTTCTTCTTTTGTCTGCTTTTTCCATCTTTCTCTTGCCTCTTGCTACTTCTTGCTCTTCCAACTTGCTTTCTTCTTCCCTGTCTTTTCTTGCTTGCTTTCTTCTTTTGTCTGCTTCTTTCTCTTGCCTCTTGCTGCTTCTTGTGACAGCCATGCTGCTGGTAATTGTTTCTTTGACGCGCTCCCCCGTGCCGTCCACAGGGGTCGGCGGATTATATAAATATCAGATCTGTGCTTCGTGCATGGACATGGTCACTTGTTGAACACAAAGGGTTCATATAGGTGAAGGCAGCGTCAGAGTCCCGAGGATACTTGCTGGGCAACGAAAGCATTCAGTCCTGCGCAGATGCTGCGCCTTACTGCGGCTCATTCACCAAGATGCCAGAGTTTGCCGTGGATGGTGGAAACTTGTTTCTAGCACCAGCATCCTTTGATTCGGTTGTTGACATTTGTTGACCGTATGATTCTTTAGTAGATATGCAAAGCCCCCATTTTGCTTGTTTTTGTCGGATCTTGCATTGAAGTCGTTCCCTGCAATCCGCCAGATTTCCCGGCAGAACAATTTGATTCATGAGTTTTTATGAACACCACGGCAACCACGGCATACAGAGTAGCCACTTTCGATCCTGACTCATCTGGATTCATAACAGTCAAATTCAATCAGTTTCAGACATGTCAAGTTTGAAGCAATTTTTAGGTATTTGACAATACGATTTGCCTACCTGACTTGATTCGATCAGAAAAAAAACGCTGGTAGCGCATATTGACCTTTCCGACAAAAACGAGGAAACTAGATCTGAAAATCGGTGACAGACAAACCCAGAACGGACAATCAAATAAAAAAACTGATGCATTGGGCTGTGCAGCTGGGTCGCCAATAGAGGTTGCGTTTCTGTCGAATTGGAAAGGGAACCTTTACAGGAAGCCTTTTGTTTGGCGGGTAGAAACCATGGTTTCCTGTGCAAGGAATCCTTAAACTAATCCATTGATCTTATTATATGCTGATATCCCAGTACTAGTACATCCCATTATGTCCCATACACATAATATCCCACTACATCCCACTACATCCCATTGCAGTACAAGGCATAGGATGGTCTGCGCGGATGCTGTGCTCGGAAACTTGTGGCTGTCGCAATCCTGGGGGGGAGCTGATCAACGTCCAAGGTTGTCCATACAGCGATGGACAGTGCAAGATGTCGGCCGTCTATCAGGAATACAAAGGAGGCTCCTTGAAGAATCTTGAAGATGTCAGACAGATTTGATGTTTTCCTACATTTTTCTTAGATGATTTCCTGATTTCGTTCTGGGTGATAGCAGACTTTCTCATGTTTCAGCGTTTTTCAACAGATTTGCATCCAGATGCTTTGTGCTTATCTGGAATGAAACGGTGCTCTGAAGAAAGATCAGATCAAATCACACCAGTTTCAAAGTTGAAGATAAGAGTGCCGTGTTGCCTCGGGTTTTGCCTTCAGGTGGTGTCTGTCTAGAGAAGAATGCATCAACTCTCAGAAGCTTTGCTCCATGGAAAGAGTGGATCAATTCAATTCGATCCTATGGAACCGAGACTTCAAAGCTTTTGGGCGGAAAGCAGGAGGCCTTGATCTTGGCACAGGCCATGGAAGACAATGGCTGTGGCTTTTTGGCCAACTTGAGCGCGCAAAACATTTCGCTGGGCGGTTGCTTCAGCTGGAACAGCAAGTTCTCTTGGGACTTCAAGACCCTGGAGGTCTTCTGCCCACTGACATGTGGATGTGCAGAGTTGAACTCTGCGGCGTCTGGCTGTCCGGAACCCTTTGGTAAATCATGCGACCAGCTCAAATGGTATCAGTGTTTGACGTGGAACGATCAGCATTTCTGTCCGGGCTTCAATACGAAGATCATTAATGCGATGATCATGTACAATTACGCATCAACTGATTTGCTGTATCACGATGAAACTTCAGTCAGTTTGTTGTAGTTCGGATTCCAATATGTTAAAAGGTGTGTTTTCGCAAAAAAACACTGCCCCTCCCCATTGAGTCTGAAGATCGGGTGCCACATTCCATCCATTAATTTGGAAAACAATGGTCCCCAAACAACATGGCAATACTATGGGGACACCATTTTCAGAACAATATTATTCATAGTAGGCTAAATCCAATTTTTGGGTCAGTCAAAAGGGTAAACCCATGGCCCATCAAATTTCACCGTTTTTCACAGCTCAGGACTACCAACAGACAAGTAACAATGTCGGCTTTTCAACAGGCGGTAGCTCAATATGCAGGTCATACGGAGCCCATCGACCCGGAGTTGGTGGTAGTAGACCCTCGGATTGGACTGTTTCTATTTGGCTAAGATTGGCTAAGCATTCCATCAGAACTTGCGTCAACAGCATTGGCCATTCGAAACTATCACGTTTCAATTGAATTGTCATTAGTTTCAACTTGTTTCAACGCCTCTAAATCAAGCATGTCAGAAGACGCTAGCCTTTGTAGAATGAGCATACCACGGTTACCCAGCCAGCACGCCTGCTTTGGCAATCGGGGTTGGTGCAGGAACAGAAGTTGTAACGTGTCGGACTTTACTTTTCACAACCGTGTTTGAACTGACTCCACGCCTTCCCATGAGTGCACTCAGAATGACAGAGAGAGGAAGCTTGTTCATCTCCGTCGATGTGCGAGATTTACAGACAGATTTACATGCAGATTTGCTTAGGACCATGCTTGGGATGGCGTAGCATGGGTCCAGATCTATTTGCCGGACCCGCAGATGATGAATTCCACTGAGATGACTTCCTCTATATTTTCAACTCCGCTTGAAGATTATCAGGCCGGGTTTGGTTGAGCTGAAAGATATGGCTATTTCATGATGTAGGTACGCACACCTTGTGGTTCGGATCCTATACACGGACACACACACACACCAATCAAACAAGAGGCACACACTCACACAAGCACAGCCGTTTCATGAGTATTTTTTTTTTTACGAGAACAAGACTAACACACACACACACATGCATGAACTTGCGTGCTTCTCAACAATGCATATGATCAATTATGAATCACATTGAATCATGAGTGAGCATATCAGCATATAACAATTGGATAATTTCCCTCTTTTGTGGGATCATTATATTTTATCCGATATACAAGAAGTTGAGCGGCTGCGATGCCCATTTATTGCGCACGGTGTTGTTGCCATGACGGGTGCAGCATGTACTTTGCAGTACACAGCCACCATACAGTCACATCATGTCATATTTGAAATATATGAACGAAGACGAAGTAAGCATAAGCAAGCATTTGCTGATCCCTCTCTCAGACTCTCCCTCTGGATGTATATGTACAGTACGATCCATTCTTGCCCATATGCTACTGTACTTGTTCGGGCGGTTCACGTCTGTGATTTTTGAGGCTGCGGTGAATGCCACTCTGACAGCCTCTGGAGTGTCTTTGGACGATCTTGGGATCATCATCACTCATGCTGGAAACCTGTCAGCAAAATACCCAATCAGGGGCAAAAAGACTGACGTGTCAAATGTTATGTCTGCAGGGAGTTTGTTGGTCTTATTCGGCATTGTTTGATTTTGTCATCACTTGTCGTGGTTTGCAAACGATATCAAAGAATTCATTTGCAGTTTTCTGTGGTGTTTTAGTTGCTCATGCTGCGCATGTGGATGCTCTTGCAAAGGACCAGGGGTAGACTGCCATTGGATTGAGGCGATCCCGCTGGCCCAAGTGGTCAATATGGCTACAACTACGGCCCTCCCAACTTCTACCGCTAGGCCGCTATGTATCCAAGACATGATCCGCGTTGGGATGCGCAAGGATCACAAGGACAGTCATGTTAAGTGGCATTCAAATCTGAATGCTGTGCAAATGCCTGGCAGGCCACAGCGAAGCGGAGCAAGAAGAACTCTTGAGAAGTCTCTTCGCGAGACATGAAGAGTGTGGGTTGCGGCTGGGGAGGCCGGCGTCTAATTCTTTTATATAAGGCTTGAATCTCCAAGAGATTCAGGGCCAACTGTGCTTATGGACCGCAGGCCGCTTGCATTTTGGGCAATCTGTTGCGAAGCAGGTCAAAGCCGATTGAACCAGGCAGAGTACTGGTATTGATCATATCGTATCTTATAATTTAATGAAATTTCACATTATATCATATACAGAATACAATTGGAAACAACTTCAATGATATATTTGGCTTAGCCAGAGCCTTGAGGATCAATTTTCCATTTATGGTTATCATGTCCTATCCATATTATATCCTAGCCAAAGGAAATTTAGTTCGAAAACTTCCAAGTTACGGACGAATGTCTAGGGGCAGTCTTGTCATCACGTCAGCCAGATGAAGCAGGAGGAGTTCGTGTATGGCAGCAGCAGAGAGTAACAGTTCGGTCATCGGCTGTGTGCCTCCATCGCGGCGATGTTGGGCGACTGTTTCAAATACGAAAAGCCGCCCTTGGCTTACGCTTTGAAGCAGTCAAACACATTCGCAAGCACAAAGAGTATGAAGCAGCTTGGGTCCAGGATGACATTGAGCAACAGTATCCGTGAACGAGCTGGTCGTTCGTTCGTTCTTTCTTGCTTTCTTTCTGTCTTTCTTTCTTTCATGTTCTTTCTTTTTGCCTTCATGTCTTCATTGCTTGACCTATTGATTCAATCATGCTTTCATTCGTTACTTCATTACTTCTTGAATTTTGTTGCATTCTTTCATTTATTTCCTTTCATTTCATTTCAGTGCATTTGATTTTAGTTCAGTTCAGTTCAGTCCAGTTAGTTTCTTTTCATTTCCTGTCATTTCATTTCAAGTCATTTCACTTTAGTTTATGTTATTTCTTTCCTTCCTTCCTTCGTTCGTTCATTCATTCCTTCCTTCCTTCCTTCCATCCATCGATCCATCCATCCATCCATCCATCCATCCATCGTTTCATTCATTCATTCATTCATTCAGTCAGTCAGTCAGTCAGTCAGCCAGCCAGCCAGTCAGTCAGTCAGTCAGTCAGTCATCCACTCATTACATCGTTCTTTTGTTGAGAAACTCATCTCACAAGTTTTCCATCTCACAAAGAATTCCTATAGGTCCTCTTCCTATAGTCACTTCCTATTTTCGAAATTTCCGCCCCGGTGCGGGCCGGGCTCTAAGAAAGGGATTTCAACTGGATTCCGTGCAGGTCTGGTATACTTTCCCAAACTCTTATGTGGTGCCGCATTTTGAGCACTTCCCACGTGTCCATTTGGAAGTGCATGTGGCGCCTTTGCCATACTTGACCAGACATGAACAAAAAACGTTATAACATGTGCAAAAAGGACTTCGGACCCGACGGTGGTGGTGGTGATGTGGAGGTCCACAGCAAGCCTCGCATGATGTTAGTAGGTACATGCGGATACATGCAAAATATCATATTTATATATCATATATATTATTATATCATATATATCATATATATATATATATCATATATATATATATATCATATATATATATATACATACAGAATACAGATTATATATATAATATGTATATTAATTAGCAGTATGTATTGGAGATCTGTTACTTGAGATGCCCAGAAAATGGGACATGCGGTGCCCATCACAGCAGATATGCAGGAGATTGCCACGAAGACCAGCGCTGCCGAGACAGACGCGGTCAGTGCTCGCGTGAGTACAGCGAGCAATGCCATTCAAAGGCCTGGCTGGGCATAATTCTGGGGATATGGGGATGGGTCAAAACCTATTAGTATCAATTTTAATGGGATGAACATCCATTTACCAGCTGTTTTGTGGTTCACTAGGTACCAGGGTTATGACTCATAGCCATATATTCAGAACAATATTTTGCAATATGGGGAGATCATCCTACTATACTCAGAACCGAAAGGGTGTAAAACCCAATCATCCCAACAATTTGGGGATATTTGGTCATCATCATCATCATTGGGATCGTCATTGGGATAAAAAAGAACAAGTAAAGAACATCTAGACCCGAAACCATAAGAAAACCCATCACCTTCAGCAAATACGGAGGGGTCCTATAAAGTAATTATCCCTTGTTAACCAATCGAATAAGATAGATGGCATCATCAGTGGTGTGGTTGTCGCAAAATCTTTGAATTAAACCCGGAAAACGGAGGCTTATGAACTTTGTCTTCTTCAGATCCATGCGTTTCGACGGATAGGATAGAAATGGCTGCTGCAAAATGGTTCCCTTTCGAAATAAATAAGGAACCTTCAAAGACCAAGAAAAACCAAGGGAATTGTGAAAAGACCGATGCTTGAAGGATTCAAAAATCATCCTACAAATTCATCCCATCATTATCATAAGTTTCATAATCAATCAAAATATAGATTTAGAAAGTATTTTGGTTTGGTTGCAGGAGCAACATCTAGGAAACCCCTTATTTGATGCACAATAAAATAGTTTCCTGATGTTTCATGTAGAATTTTCCTTACATAATCCCATATCTGCGCGATTGCCACTGACTTTCGAGGCTTGAGACGCTGGCGACCACAAAAGTCTCCACTGATACCTTTGAGCGGCTGCAGGTACCAACTGTTGGGCATGAAATTGTGGAATTTCTACTTGGGTGTGAAGTTCGGGACAAACCACAGCTACAACCATGCGGTTTGAACCCACAAGTTCAGGTAAGATCCACTTATGACTGGAACTGCACCCCAAGTACCCCCAGGAAAATGTTGATATCCCCATATTTTCGTATGATCTCTCCTTGGCTTAATATGACACTAGCATGTAATCGGATATGTGTAAGGCTTTCCCACAATTTTTTGGCAATTTCCAAGGGGGAACATAGTAATATATAGTAATAAACCATCAAATTTTCTGTATCCTGCAGCAAGATCTGCACGATACCTCGTTTAATGAGCTTTGTGAAAAAATAACACAGTGATGGGATGAAGTTCTAATATTTCACAGGAGAACCCCTTCTCTTTAGTGAAACAGTGCTGGAAATTCCTGTCCAGGCAAGGATTGACACTATGGAGGCGCTGGAGATGGCTGGAGCAACTGGGGTATCTGGGGCGATCACCGTTTTTTCGCGCGAAAAATGTGGAGGGATGTGGTTGGGAAATGGTGAGAACACCCAGAACTTTTGGGGATCTCGAGTTTCTGCTTGCTCTGGTGGTCATTCTCTTTCTCGGTGCCAGTGTTCCCAGTTTTGAACAGACAGATGTTTGTGTGCAGCAGTCCCACAATAGCACCTCTTGACCCAGAACCGTATGGATCATAGCTGAGAATGGACCCACAAAAGGCAGGTGATTATTGGTATTAAGATGTATTAAGCTATCTTGATATGAAGTCATATTGAACCATATTATCATAGTGAACCATCCATTCCTGGTCAATTCCCAGAATGTTTTTTCTGTAAACCTGCAGGAAGCCTCTATGTTTGGTGCAATAAGGCCCCAATTTAACCAATCCATTGATCGATCGGTTTGACCCAGACCCGAAGACTTTTAATTCTTAATCCCAATTCTTGATAGATAAATCCAAGTTTTTACTCGTTTCTGTAACCCAATTGTTGCTGGCTGAGTCCCTTGGAGATCCCAAAATTGCCTCTTGGCTTGGATAATCTTGGAGGTCTCCGTCATCAGGAAGGCGGACAGCGAGACACTTGGGAAAGTGGCGCAAGCCGTGACGGAACAGGCGCGAAGTGGAGTGGATCAAGGGGATTCCCGGACATCAAAAATCGTGGTTTAACCATCCAACACAGGGATTTCACCAAGTGGTAATCTTGGACAAATCATCAAACTGTGTGATTGAGCCAGCCAAAATGGGGGATATCTTATGGGGTATTTGTATAATGGGATCTATTTCACCAACGATATACTCATGATATTAGGGTCTCTTTGAAATGGAGGATATCAACCATGGTCATCTTAATAAAGAACATGACGATAAACCAATGGATTTAAAGGCACCCTAGTTTGGACAAACCCAGATAGAAAAGGGAATGCCCCTTGGAGTCTCTGGGATCCCCTGAATTGGTAGGGGAAACATATGAATATAATATCATCCACTTCTATCTATTTTGGGACCATTTTACCCTTCCTAATAATCTTGTGCTCACGGGTGAAAGTGAGGTGAACAAAAGCTCTGAGCTTGAAAGTGACTCTAGTATCAGCCCCAAAAACACCTACATTGATTATCATTGATGAAGCTGAAATCTGCGAGGCCCGACAACTGGAAACAGTGTCAAGTCAAGTACGCGATCAAAACGGTCGAGTCGAGGCTGGAGTTGTGAACTGGTTTCCACAAAACAGCCAGGCAGAAAGAGATGCACTTCTTGATGGAAATGACTCTTCGTTTCGGATTTGTAGCACACACGGGCATGTTTATAGATGTCTGCTTCATGATTTTTCATCATACATCTTTACATATATATATGTATAATATATGATATGTATACAGATGATACATATACTATATTTTATGTATATATATATACACAAACATATATTACATACATACGTTTCATTAATTACATGGCACCATGACTCCAGAAATTTCCCGGCGACGTCCGCTGCAGGTGATCGAAGGCCGCACGGAGACGTTGAAAGATCAGCTGTTCAACAAGGCCGAATCCAACAACGTCCCTTGGGCGCAAACATCGAGGGTCACCTCGGGTTTTTCTACAAAGGGGACATTTGGAAGGGATTCAACTAAGATGGGATATCTGGGGATGTGTGATAGGGATATAGTGGATACATTTTAGCAGGTATATCAGTATATCATAGTATATCAGTATATCTGACGTTTGGGTGTGGGTATATTCCCCAGAATGGGAATTTTAAGGGGATGATGATGATATGAACATGATGATAAACCACTGGATTTAGGGATTCCCTATTTTCAGACAAAGCCGGTTGTCGTTTTTTCGCTGGTTGGTTGATCAATTGTGATTATTTGAAGGTTCCCTATTGAACAATTAGTACTGTAGCTACTTGCTACGGAATAATGCGGGTAAATGATGAAACATTATAGTCAATGGCGTGCCAAACTGACTCCAAACCTAAATTTCTCATTTGAGGACATCCGACGTATTTTCATTGTAACCTCCATGCCATTGATTGCAGTTTTTGTTTGATAGATTGCTGGAAAGCTTTTGTTTTTGTCTGGAATTGTTGGGAGAGTGCTGACTAAGTTACAGCTTCAGCTGGAATATTGCCACCAAAAATCCGTTTAGAAGCCAACTGCTTTAGATTTGAAAACATCTGACCAATGCAGATGAGAGGTTTGTTGGTTGAATCCATAGCAGGAGGTGATGGGCTTTTCTCAACTTTCACCCATTTGCGAAGCACGAGGTTTACACTGTGGATGGAGTGGATGGGATGCTGCGAGGGTACTACAGTCTGGTACCTCAGTTGGCCCAAGGACTTTGGGTTGTATTTCTCAAGAGACTGACAGACGTTCCACCCTGTGGACGTTTCTGATGTGTTTGCCTTCTGCATTGAAAGACATGAACGGCGAAGAAGGGAATGCAGTCTGCATCTTTCAGATCAGTGGCCTGTATGTTGATCTATACAAGTTTCTTCGGAAGTATGAAATTCCCAACAAATCCCAGCAGGATGCGAAGCAGTGCAATGCCCAACTTCTTGGTTGCCTGATTTGTTTCTTATTCACTTTGGATGTCATTGGATTGTGTTCTGAAATTCAGATTTCCACAGATGTCCCATGTTGCATTCAACTTTTGGGTTCACCAGAGTTCACCGTGCTTCCATTGGGATGCTGAAAAGCCCATGGCTTTCTACGCTTTCTTTTGCTCAGATCGCGAAGAGATGGATGCACTGTTGCCTTGGGCTTAGAGAAAGAGCGCACAGATGGCCAAGACAATCAGCAACTTTAGGAAACAGTTGAAGAAGTAAATACTGTAGAACTAAGATAACAAAACACACGGTTGCATAGCATTATATATAGCTACATGCTAAGTATATTTCAGTAATTATAAAATGACAAGTACGTACATCTGTATGTATATATACAAGGTCGTTCTTAGAACTGCTTGTGAGAGGTCATTACTGTGGGTCCATTCAGCAGGTGCTTTTAGACAACAATTCAAGTTGCTTTGTGATCATTACGATCCTACAAGCCATCAGTTTCGACCTTACAGCTTGAGGAGAGGTGGGGCAACCCACCACTTTCAAATTGCAAACTCGATGGAATCTGCCTTGGTAAAAGGCAGGTGGCAATCCTCTAGGGTTGCCAGAATATACATCAGTGATGGTCTCAGTTACTTGCCAAACTTAAAGATGTCACCCAGGACTACTGCTTTAATTCGACGTTTTCACTTTTTCAGCCATCACCTGGGGTGAACGCGTCGCATAAAATCTTATAAATGCTTGGAAGCGTGGAGAACTCACTAAGTTTTTTGCAAAAATACGTTGATACATAATATGAACCTCTACCACGAGGTACCGTGATAGCTCTCTACCATGAGAGCTCATTTCTTTGGCACAGGGTCTTCTACCATGAAGACTTTCAAAGTTGTTTGCATGAGATGTTTTCAAACTTCGGGCGAGGCACGAGCCTCAGTATCAAAGCCTGCAGCTCTTGCGACAAGAATGGAAAAGTCCGAGTGCCGATCACAATATATAGTATATATATATATATATATGAGCCCGGTCCCCGGACCCCCACCCCCCCCCATGGTATCCCCCCCCACTCCTAACCCCCCCACCCCCAACCTAGTATTTGCATGTTATTTGCACATATACATACACATGATATGTAGTATATGGACATAAGCATGTACTCCTCATTCATCATGCTAGAAAGCAGACCGAACGGTGGCGCCACGAGGTCTCGTATCTGGTGGCGACTGGGTGATGTGGGCAAGGCTCCCAACAACACTGGGCCACGACCACCCACGAGGTGCTACCGCGCTGCCGTGCTGCCGCAGATGGTTCATCATAATTCCCAGCATTGATAAGCTATATATAAGCTATATATATATAAATATCTATATTTTATATATAAGTCAGTTTCATGAGAGCTACAGGCTTTTGAGCTATTCCCATATCTTGACATGTCCGTTCTAATTATTCCTATTCCAGTTCATTGCTTTTCAACTGTGACTTGATGCGACATGGGTGGAGAGTTGAGACCCCATGAGCTCCCCTCTTAACAGGTAAGCAGTCCAGAGAAGCGCTGCAAAAGGCACAGATGACGGGAAGATGCTTGATGGATGCTATTGCTTTCATGAGTATTGTCAGATACTGTTGGCGGTATAAGTTTTACTGGATTTGGTATATTATGAATATCTTCTTACAAAAATTGTACGTATGCTACTTTTATGATAATATATATATAAATAAATATTAATCACAATGTATATGTATATTACAATATACAAAAATTGTACGTATGCTACTTTTATGATAATATATATATATAAATAAATATTAATCACAATGTATATGTATATTACAATACATATATATACATGTATATACATGTATATATGTATATATGTATATATGTATATATGTATATATCATATTTATCTATCTATCTATCTATCTATCTATTTATCTATCTATCTATCTATCTATCCATCCATCTATCTATCTATCTATCCATCTATCTATGTATCTATCTATCTATCAATCAATCATCCCTACCCTGACCCTCTTAAAAATTGATTCTGAGGGGGGGAGCCGTACTGAAATGTCATTTTAAAATTCCATTTTTGCAATCATGTTTTCTCTATGATCAATATTCCTCATCATTCCATGTCATTGGCAAGCAGGTGAAAATTAAATATTGCGCTTAGCTCCGGAGGCGGAGGAGCTAAGCACATGTCAGACTGAAGCAGCACATGTGTAGGGATGGCATCCCTCCAAAAAATTGCGCTGCCGTGATCATACTTGCGCTTAGCTCCGGAGGAGCTAAGCGCAAGTATTTTCTAACCAGCTCCAAAGACTTGTTAAGAAATGTTACTTTACAATTCCATTCGAGGGGCTGGATCACTATCCCAGGGTTTCCAAGCCAAAAAAGGTTGGTTTTGTCCCCCCCCCGCCCTCCCCCTCTATAGGGGTAGGGATTATCTATCTATCTATCTATCTATCTATCTATCTATCTATCTATCTATCTATCTATCTATCTATCTATCTGTCCATCCATCCATCCATCCATCCATCTATCTATCTTATCTTATGTTATCTTATCTTATCTTATCTTATCTTATCTTATCTTATATCTATCATATCTTATATCTATCATATCTTATATCTATCTTATCTTATCTATCTTATCTTATCTTATCTATATTATCTTATCTTTCTATCTTATCTAATCTATCTAATCTATCTAATCTATCTAATCTATCTTATCTATCTTATCAATCTTATCAATCTTATCAATCTTATCAATCTTATCTATCTTATCTATCTTATCGGGAAAGGAAATGCAGGGACGGAATTTCCTGCTGAACAATAGAAGTTGCATTTGGGGTGGTGGGTGGACTTCACCACTGACTGGGCCATTTTGGCTCAAGGCGTGTGGTGTTGTCCACCCACTTTTTTTTTTTACCCGTCGGTTTTCGATGGGACGCCTTGCGCATGGCTTGGCCGGTGGAGCTGGCCGCCTTTGATTCATTGCGGGCTTCGCGAGCCTTCTTTGGAGTGGAGGATGCCGTGTGGACGGCCTTCACTCGTGCCGCTGGGGGCCCGGGGGACGACTTCCGGCTCCTGGCAGCACTGCCGCCAGCGGCCGTGGCAGCAACTACAGAAGCTGCCACCCTGGAGACCGGCGAGCACCTGACAGTGGTCCAAGCCGCACAGTTGGGGCTGGTGTATACCGTCTTGCAAGGCGGAAACTGCATGTGGACTCAGGGCTGGACCTTCGACACTGGGTGGATCCAGACCCATGGGCGCAAGCACCTCAAGGGGTGCCAAACTACATCACGGAACCCAAGGAAGTGATGAAGGCCACGATGGAACGGAAGACGAAGTTCTCCGCAATTTTGGACCAGGGGGACGAGTCGGAGTTTGTCATCTCGTCGGAGGAGCAGAAACAGAGATGGCTGGAAAACTTCGTTCGCCAGACAGGTGGACTCCCCTTGGAGCAGGAGGAACCATCCACAGAACAAATCTCAGCATTGCTGAGGAGGATCAATGGAGGTGGGGCCCCATACGCCGACTTTGCAGTGTGGCTACCGTATGGGAAGAAAGCCCACAGAACTCAAAAATACAGGGCATACATCCCTGTTATGGGCGGCTACATCTCCTACGACCAATGGAGGGCCAGCTTAATTCAGGGTTTACAGAACAGCCCTCCTGATGCTCGACACCCTGACGATGGCTACGTGTGTGGCGTACGAAGCTCACATAGAGAAGCTGGACAGGCTTTATCCTGGGGCCTGGCATCTCATTGTCGCTGCGGACGACTTGGGCCGCTCAGAGCACCTGGTGAGGTTGCGGGTGTCTACAAACATGGACATCGCCAACGGCACGAAGGAACCGATGGGATGGTCCCTGGAGAACCCATGGGGGCCTGGTCATGCAGCACTTCCGACGGTTGGCAACGGCAGAGTTCTACGCCAAGGGGCAAGCCGACTTGAAACAAGAAGTGGAGGACCTCAAGGAGAGGAGCCGCAAACGGGAGAGGTCCCCTCGGGAAAACGACACGGCGGAGAAGGAGTACACCAAGACGAAGGAGGAAGAAGCCTTGCAGTCGAAGGCAGAAGAGTCGGCCGCTTCAAAAGCCAAGGCGAAGCCCAAAGATGAAGATGAATACACGTATGAGTACGAGACTGAAGAGGACGAGGACACGAAGGCCGAAGTGAAAGAGGAAAATGAAGAAAACCCATGAAACCAGGGGTAGGGGGCAGAGGCAACTATGGCATGCTAAAGGAGTCCAAGGCGAAGGGGAGCAACCCAGCCAACCTCAACTTTGTGGGAGGTATGAGAAACCCCACAGAGACCGTGGCAGGCATGCCAGGGGCCCTCAACCTGGGTTTGAGGATTTTCGCAGCTTGGGAGAGGTTCTACAAGAACAACACGAAGGCTATGGAGATGGCGTCCACGTACGGCACTGCAGACTGTGTGTTCGACCGGGCCACAGTGGAGCGATGGAGAGCCGAGCTACGCAAGCTGACGGGCAGCCAGGGCAAACCAAGTGTGGACCTGTAGTCGCGGTGGAGGTTCAAGTCCCCATTGGAGTCCGACCTCATCAGAGCCTGGACCAGGAGAGCGGGTGACCCGGACACCGACTTGGCCGACTGGGTGGAGAAGGGGACACCTCTGGGAGTGAACTTAGAGATCAAGCCGAGGGGCATCTTCCCACCAGCCGACAAGGAAGGGGAGCCGGAGGTCATGATGGACGCCAGTTGCCAGATTGCCAGAGGGGCCGTCACCAACTACGCCAGTCATTGCAGACAACCTGGACGACACCAAGGAAGAGATCAGAAGACTGCTGGACCTCGGGTACGTGATGAAGGTGTCCCGAGACCAAGTAGATGAAGACTTCTCTCAGGGCACCGTGTCCAAACTGGTGATCATCGTCAAGTTGCGACCAGATGGCACCCGAAAGAGACAGCTGATTATCGACCTACGAAGGTCGGGGGGCAACAGCAAGGCAAAGCTGGACGATAAGATAGTGCTCCCAAGAGCGATGGACGCAGTTGCAATGATCAGAGCATTGCACAACCTTCACCCCGACTCCCCGACAGCTCGGTGGAGGAGCAGAGGGCGAGGTGGGCAAGAGAGCTCACCCTGATCGACGTTGCAGACGCCTTTCCCCACCTGCCTGTGCACGAGAAGGAGCTCGAACATACCCTGACACCCGACATCGAGGGCGACGGCTTCCTGCTGTTTAGAGCGCTTCTGTTCGGCTTTCGGACAGCCCCATTGTTGTGGTCAAGGGTGGCGGCATGGACGTCTACACTCCTCCAATCTTGCCTACCTGCCGAAGAAGCCAAACACCAAACTTACCTTGATGACTCCCTCTGGGCACTGCAGGGCACTCTGGCACGAAGGAATCTGGTGTTGGGTTTCATCCTGCACACCATGGCCGCACTAGGCTTCAAACTGTCAGTCACGAAAGGTGAACGAGGTGCTTCAGTGACTTGGGCCCCTGGCGGACCTGAGGACAGTGACGGGCAAGCTGTCCTGGCTTTCCGGGGTTCCACCCAGAACCAAGTGGATCCTGAGGGTCTTCTATGCCGTCATGGCGGACAGGGAAGAAGAGATCCGCCCAGGGAAAGAGGCGTCAAGGAGGGAGGGGCGAGCCGACCCCAGGAACAAGAGCGGCCTCTTCGTTGTCAAAAGGCTAGAAGGGGCCAGGCTAGCACTCCTCCAGTACCTCAACGTGACGAAGGATCGACCATCAAGAAAAGTTTCACTGACGGGCCGCAGCATGGCAAGGGTGTCCATCATCACGGACGCCTCACCAGAGGGACTGGGCGCGGTACTGGTGATCAATGATCGAGTCATCGACACAGTAGCGTCCCCGGTCACAGAGATGGACGCGAAGGCCCTGGACTTTGAGCTGGGCTCGTCGTCGTCGCAGGGCGTGGTGGAAGCTCTAGCCATCATAATGGCCCTACAACACTGGGGCAACAAGCTGGCCGGAATGAACGTCCAGATCACGATCCAATCGGACTCGGTGACAGCCTTGGCAACCACTCTTAAGAAGTCGGGGGCCTCGGCAGCTCAAGACTTTTGCGGGGCCGTGCTGGGTGTGTTGCTGGAACGCTATAGGGTGGAGGACACCCGGCTCCAACACATCCCGGGGGCCGTGAATAAGGTGGCTGATTATCTCAGCCGTCCCTCAATGTGGGACAAGTCCCCCAGACCACCCGAGATCAAGGAAGGGAACATCTCGGCGAATGTTGTCAGGGTGACGATTTTTACCCTTTGCCAACCCCGGGCAGACGCCCAGAATTGTGGGGCAAGTCGGACGACAAGGACCCGACAGGACCCTGGATGGCTTGGCAGAGTTGAGCTCATTTCAAAAAGGGCGATAACCAGGGTTAGGGAGGAGCTTCAACTTTAAGTTTTGGAAAAGGTAGTTGTGGTTTTCACTCCGTTTCCCTCGGTAGCCCCCTTTTTGGCGCTAACATGTCCCCTCGGACTCCTCATGGGCTGGCTATGCCTGCGTTGCTGCAGGAAAGCGCCGGTTTGGCCCGTCAACGAGGGTGGACGCGGGACGAGTCTGGGCCTGGGAGGCTATGAACCCGGGTCATCAATTTCAAGACTACTCAGATCATCCGCGACAGCGTCACCAGAGCCAAGGGAGGGCGCATGGACACCCCAATACGGGCCTAACAGGACTGGTGAACCGCAGAACACGGGGAACCAGATCCAGCTGAGACCATCAATGAGAGAGGTTTTTGACCGCAACCGAGATGGACAGCGTGGAGGTGACGAAGGTTGGAACCAAGGGCCAGGGATCACCATGGGGGAAGTCTTCGGTAGGAGCAGAACCCAGGTCGAAGACCAGAAAGGGCCGAATGACGGTCCTACTCACCTGGCACCCAGGGCTGCAATGGGTGCCAAATTCTGGAAGCTGGAAAGGACTATCCTGGTGAACAGAGAACCGGTCCAGGACGAGGAGTACGGCACGAAGGCAACAGCACCATGGATGCCAGAGTTGACAGAAGAGACACCACAACAAGGGAGGGGGCTATTTGGGTCGACCCCGGCCCTTACAGTAGCAGAGTTTTGCGCATAGCATCGGATACCTGCAAATCGGTGTACAACTTGTGGAGCCCGAAGAAGACGTTGAAGGGGCAACCCAATGACAGGGTGGCTATGCCGAAGCTGGACCTCGATGGGACGGTCAAGCCTCACGGAAACGAAAGGCTGCAAACGTACTCGAGCTAGCCAGGAGAGCGAGGCGAAACAGGACGGCAATCAAGGAGTTGGAGGAGGACTTCAATGCCAAAGCGTCCAAGGCCACGAAGAAGGCGATGAGGACTACGATCACCAAGATCTTGAAGGAGGCGCGAGGAACACTACCGTGCCCCCCCACAGTCGAGAAGCTGAAGGTGCTGGCAGGTGCGCTGAAGCAAGCAAACTACAGAGCAGCAAGTCAGTACTTGGGCGAGTACAAAGTGATGGCAATCGAAGAGGGGCATTCATGGCCGGAACAACTTGAGCGAGCCCTGAAACTCTGCAAGAGATCGACGACTCGAGCTTTGGGACCCCGAAAGAAAGCCAAGGAGGTTCAGGTGAACGAGACGGGCAAGGAATTCGCACCAACCTTGACCAAGAAGATACCAAAGATAGTTTCCCCTTGCCCGTGAACTCTTTGAATTTGGTGTCATCTGGATGCTACGCGAGATCGAGCTCGCGGAGGTGACGAAGGAACATCTCAAAGTTGAAGTGGAGCACAATCACAAGAGGGTGGTATTGACCATCCCAGTGTCCAAGACGGGCCAAGAAGCACTAACCACCACGAGGATGCTCCAATGCCTGTGCGAAGGGGACGAGTGCTCCACGGGATGCCCTCTGCGCATCTCAGCCATGCTAGTCTTCGGCATGGAAGACAACGGAGTTACCTATGCCGCCTTCACCAACAAGAAAAAGCGAGCCAAGAAGGCCCAGCTGGTGAAAGAATGGGTGAAACTGTATGGCGCAGGCACGACAGGGCATTCAACGAGGAGAACACGAGCTCTACGCTACATCCGCCACGGATGGGCCATTCCACAGGTAGCCTATCTAGGCCGCTGGAAGTCAGATGTGATCTACCAATATGCAGCCGAATCTCTAGAGAGCCTACCTGTCAATGCTAACAGAGCCTTCATCAAGAACCTCTACGGCACGAAGGAACACAATGAGGCCGGGCCAATTTGTTACAAGCCCAAAGACGTGGAGGAAGTGCGGGACTATCTCCTGGCCCTAGCCGCAGAACTCCAAGAAAGGGCCCTCCGTGCTTTGGACATCGAGGTGGAAAATCTGAAGAAAAGAAATGAAAAGACCCCAGGAAGACTTCCACCTTTTGTCCAGACTTTGGGCAGCGGAATGACCCACCACAATTGGAACATGACAAGCTGCACGCCCCCATTGGCATGGAGAACTTTGTGTGGGTGGCATTATCACAAGGCAGACTACATGTTCACGATGACCGACGAGGGCACGAAGGTCTGCAGAAAGTGCATTGAGATCGCGCAGCTGCAGTCGAGGTAAAAGATGTGCGACCAATGCACATATGAGCCAGCTCTCAAGCTGTCATGGCTCAAATGGCTGTGACCAGCTGGCATGGACCCAACAGGCTCCACCAATCGCAAAAGATCTTGGAGTTTGGTTGCAGCTGAGATTGTTTATCTTATCTATCTTATCTATCTTATCTTATCTATCTAATCTATCTAGAATCTAATCTATCTAATCTATCTAATCTATCTAATCTATCTAATCTATCCTAATCTATCTAATCTATCTAATCTATCTTATCTATCTTATCTATCTTATCTAATCTAATCTATCAATCTAATCTAATCTAATCTAACTTAATCTAATCTAATCTAATCTAATCTAATCTAATCTATCTATCTAACTTATCTTATCTAATCTATCTATCTATCTATCTATTTATCTATTTATCTATTTATCTATTTATCTATTTATCTATTTATCTGTTTATCTATTTATCTATTTATCTATCTCTATATCTATATCTATTTCTATCTCTATCTCTATCTATCTCTATCTCTATCTCTATCTCTATCTCTATCTCTATCTCTATCTCTATCTCTATCTCTATCTCTATCTCTATCTCTGTCTCTATCTGTCTATCTGTCTATCTGTCTATCTATCTATCTATCTATCTATCTAACTTATCTTATCCTTTCTATCTATCTATCTATCTGTCTGTCTGTCTATCTATCTATCTATCTAATTAATCTATCTATTTATCTATCTATCTATCTATATATATATATATTTATATTATATATATATGTATACATATACACGCATATCCATACATATCCCATTGAAAGATGACATCCGGATTTGGCCAGATTGTAAGCCCATCCCATCGAAACATGAAAGCCCATTCCCAAGCCTGGAGAGGTGTGCGACCTGGCCGATAGGCACTTGCATGTGTTCCAAATCAGGCAGGGAAACGGGACTGGGAGATGGGACTGCAATGGGCTTCCTATTGGATTTCATGAAGTTTCATTAGGAATCCGATGGGATGATAATGGATGGAAGATGACGGAAGATGCTGTGCAAAGATATGGCCATGTCATGCCATGTCAATATTGTACTTTTAAGCATCCAAACTCTCTCTCTCTCTCTCTCTCTCTGGTTGATCCACATGATTCCACATGCTTTGGACGTGCTTTGTTGTTGCGCAGGTTGGAGACATGGTCGGTGGCCGTCGGGAGAGGCAGGAAGAAACAGTGTGACACAACTTGAACCCCACAAACCATTTGGTAGTTGCACGAGAGCACATCAGAGAGCCAATAGATGTGAATGCCAGAAGGAATCTCTGCCATGGTTGCTTGCGAGGCGCCGTTGCTTGGAAAAGGCTGCAACACGCAGCTTGAACCGAGTCAAGCTTTCGAACAAGCGAAAGCTCGTGCATGGATGCTCTATCCATCGTTTCATGCTACCTATCCAGACACATCAAATGTTGTGACAAAAGATTGCCACAGGACGTCCATGCACTCGGTCTGGTGCTGAGCCAAAGTAGTTCGTTCCTTTCACAACTGTACCTTAACCGGCAAGCTGGTCTTTGTGCTGGTGGGGAGATTGGTCATTTTATTTCGGTGTCACAAAATTGGTTGTTTCTGTTGGCAAGTCCATCAACGCCATGGTCTCCTTCACTGCACTTGCTGCACTAAGTTTGCAAATTTCAGTACGGCAGACGTCTCAAAGCGTCAACCTAAACTTGATGTTGACCCGGTTGCTTCAGCACTGTGGACTCTCCGTTTGAGGTGAGTCCCTGCTGAGATTGTCTAAGCGACAAATTACTTTACTTCGAGGAAACCCCAACTTGACAAAGTATTTCTGAATATTTCTGACATTGTTTCTGACATATCAACTGGAATTAACTATGGCACATATAATTATAATACATATCATATCATACCATATTATACCATACCATATCATATCATATCATATCACATTTCATATCATATCATATCATATCATACCATATATGTATATACATATTCTGACATTCTATCTAACATTCTATCTGGCATCTATTCTGACATTGTATCTGACTCTCTATCTCGCATCTATTCTGACATTCTATCTGACATTCTACCTGGAATCTATTCTGATATTCTATCTGGCATTCTATCTGGCATCTATTCTGATATTCGATCTGACACTCTGCCTGGAATCTATTCTGATATTCTATCTGGCATTCTATGTGGCATCTATTCTGACATTCTATCTGACATTCTACCTGGAATCTTTTCAGATTTTCTATCTGGCATCTATTCTGACATTCTATCTGGCATATTTTCTGACATTTCTTCTGGCATTCTATCTGGCATATTTTCTGACATTTCTTCTGGCATTCTATCTGGCATCTATTCTGACATTCTATCTGACATTCTATCTGGCATATATTCTGACATTTCTTCTGGCATTCTATCTGGCATCTTTTCTGACATTCTATCTGACATTCTACCTGGCATCTATTCTGATATCTATCTGGCATTCTATCTGGTATCTAGCATATATTCTGACATTTCTTCTGGCATTCTATCTGGCATCAATTCTGTCATTCTATCTGGCATCTCTTCTGACATTTCTTGTGGCATTCTATCTGGCATCTATTCTGACATTCTATCTGGCATACATTCTGGCATTTATCTTGGCATCTTGATCTGGAGCTCAGGGTTCACCAGCGCGTGTCGGGTCCATGCGTGCTCAGACGGAGCTGGAGTTCGCGATAAGCTTCTGGAGCGATTACTCCACTTGAGCTGGCACTGGCTGTGACATCCGGGTCGGTTGGTGCCACGCAGTGACGGCAGTCTGGCAGAAGGAGGAGGACAACGGAGGAAGAGGAGGACGCGAGGAGTGAAGGAAGGAAGGAAGGAAGGAAGAAAGGAAGGCGCACCTTTGTTAAAGCCTAGAGACCCTCACCTGGCAAGGGGGGAAATCTAAGATGATTCAGCACATGACATCGGCAAGACAAAACAGTAGCAAAACCATTCAGTTTCTGTGCCAAAGCAAGCGGTGCCCTGTCCGTGCAGCTGGAGCTTGAAGAAAAAAGGTGGCGTGCTCAGCCAGCGGGGCAGCTTCGTACAAACCCAGTATCCGTTGTGACGTGCAGAGTTTTGATCTGTTTTGGACATCAGCACTCCCAAAGCAGGTTTTGGTTTTGGGAAAGCTTCCAGGAACTCTGGTTTTTGTGGCAAACACATTTACAACAAATAAAAATCAAGGTTTCCTCTGGTTTTTCGTGTGGTTCTTCCCATAGGTCAACCCAGTCAAACATTCCCATTCCGCCCTCGCATCCATAGCCGTTTGGGAGCGCTTACTGACGTGCTCCGGTTCTGCAGCAGTGCGGAATGGGAAAGGCGAAGTTCCAACGTCAGGGTACCTATGGCCCACAAGAGTCTGACATTCTGAGTGCCATCGATGAAAAGTTCGAAGAGTTGGAGGAAACCATCATCTTGGCATCTTTGGTTCCACAGCTACACGAACGTCTGCATGCACTGGAACAGATGCTTAAGATAGGAACCAGCCCACTTTCAACGGCTATCCAAGAAGTAAAAGCTCGCAAAGAGAAGGAGAGACACAAAGGGCCACAGTGGGGTGACACATGTTCTCCCCTTCCAATTAGACCACCAGAAGATCATGCGAATGCTGAGGAGGATTTAGACAAGGGCACAGATAGCCCTTCCCACGTGAAAGTGGGGGTTTCCTCGGACGCAGCTGCTGAGATCAATGACCTCATGGCCTTATCTCCAGTCAGGCGGCGGGAGGTCAAGAGGATTACTGACATTTCTCGATCCAAGGTGTCTGAGATGGACGAAAAGACCCTGGATACGCAGACCAGTGAGTACTACACCTTCGGTGAATCCACTTGGGACTTGGTGATTTTCATTGGCACTGGGGCACTTGGGCCCTTGGGTTCAATCCAAACCATCCTCTTGGCAATCATCAATGTGCTGATGCAGGTCGTATTTTGCGCCATTGCCTGGTTCAACTTCACATCACCTGATATCAATGAAGATTCAGTTACGGACACCTTGAGGTGCGCAGCTTGACACGAGAGTGTAGTAATTCACAACATTGCCAACGTAGGTGCATGATTGCACACTTTCACGATAAGAGATCCGCTCCAAAATGCTTTTAATTGAGGAATTTTCACATCCGATGTTCTTTACATCTCATTAGAAGGCCGAGTCCTGCAATATGCATTGAAATTGTTTCCGTGCACCTATCAGCTAGGTTTGTGTTCGTGTGGCGCTAGATATCGCTAAATACTTTTTCATAGCGGCCATTAAAGTAAATTATTGTCAGGCCCGATGCTTCCTTTGCCTCTTGCTTTCCCACCCAGTTAGTCCTGTGCAATTTGGGCGTCCGCACAGACGGCCTATAGCCGAAGAAGAAAGATGTTTCCTGCGGATCATCCGTTTTTGGTTTCCAACTGGATCCGTGGTCTTGGCGCTTGCTCCTACTCTTCCCCCCGGGGGTCTTGTCGAGTCCAAACGTGTCTCTGCGGCTGCTCAAATTTCTCTCTGTTGGGCGGGTTCGCTTGTCTTACCAAGGTTGTTTTTTTTTTGTGCCCGTGCTCCCCCCTCTATGTCTCTCTCTGCAGTTTGTCACGCACCTCCACGATGGTGACTGCGGGCTGTGTATGTGGACACAGTACAAAGCGTGATAGAAACAGAAGACGACCACAGTCACATACGTGGCTATCCAGTACAATATTAATGTGTCTCCTGACCGTGGCTAACGCTGACCCACGGCAGGACGGCAGGAGCTTGCAAGCAATGAATCCCTGGCCATGGATAACTTTGACCCATGGCAAGGAATAGCAATTCAGGCATGCAATGCCACAAACATGCAGTCTCACCAATTTGATGCACAGGCCATTTGGAAACAAGCCGTTTTGGCAGACCAAAGGGCAAACAAAGCAAGCAACCTTTCGATCCCAGGTAGAGGCGACCTTTGCCAACCACAACTACATGGGAACACCACGCCGGCACCTGAGAACGATTGGCAGCTACAGGCCGACACTACGGTGGACGTTGCCACCTTGGGCCTTCTACTGTTACTGATTTGTTCCAGCGCCACAGCATACTACACCGGAGCCATCGGCAGTGTGCCTCCAGAGTGACGATGGCGGGTCATGTGTGTGGACATGGCACGAAACACAGAAGCAGACAGTTTTCACCCAAGTCACTGCTGTGGCTATGTTTCAGTTTCACTTTAATTAGCTGTTTGACCAGGGTTAACGCAAACCCCTGGCAAGCACAGGAAGCATATTCCCGTCGTGTCCTCCCAATCGACGGGGAACAGCACGCAAGCAATTCAACGCAGCAATTCAACACTTGCTTAATTGACTTTGCACAACCAGCCATTTTGGCTGACAAAAGAGCCTACAGGGCAAGCAATGCAACAGGTCTATGTAGTAGTCCTTGTGACTTTCCACTTTAGCTACCAACTTCATGACTGAGTTGGACACAAGAGTTATGTTCGTTAGCATGGTGGTGGTCTATGTGATCTCCTTTGAGCTGGCCTTCTTCCTGGCGTGTGCTACCCATACCAGAAAGCCTCGTAGACCAAAGAAAAGGACAATGCAATCCATACATCACCACAAGGCTACCAAGCAGAAAGGCAAGTGGCTTCTACACGCCAGGCGGTGTGGAGCAGCCAGACACCGACAAGCCCGCCAAGCGGCACATCGACTAAGCAGACTTCGACGACGGCAGTGGCAACTCACATGCAAAGCAATCATTACCAAGAGGATGATACGATCCTCTCACACAAAGTGGTTTGGCAAACCTGCTGAGCGCACGGCAGTTTTCCTTTCACCACTCCAACCTTGCAGCAACATTACACCACACCCTGGCTGGGTGGGAGGCAAGGGTGCAGCCGAAGCAACGGTCACCCGACACAGGCCACTACACACACAGCAAGAAGGGACGCCAACCAGATTCGTGGTTCCAAAGGCAGCCAATGAATCTACCCTTCCCAGCTTACAAGCTAACCACCATGCCGATGCCCATCCTCACTGGGTGGGTGGTAAGGGCGGCGCTGCAGCAGCAACTACCCGACGCAAACAACAGCACAAGCAGGTCAATGATGAGCCTTCTTTGCTTGAAGCGGTTGAGGCTACAACTCGCACAATTCGATTGGGGCTCCTCCAAGAACAACAGCTGCTGGGCGCACTGCAGCAGCTACTACATCGCTACGATGTCAACAGCAATTACCAGGAGAAACAGCAAGACACACGGTGCAAAACTACTCAGGAGCAATGCCAAGGGTACAGCATGAACCTTTGGTCACACCAGCGTGGTGGTCAGCAGTCTTACTACCCAACCACCACGCAGCAAAAGCATTGGAGTACTGACGCTCCGCAACCGGCAGCATGCAAAGTGCAACTTCGCCAGCCACAGCAACAGCAACGTCACATCCAAGGCTTCATCACCAGTGAGTGGCAACACATCCCAAAAACTCACTACTTCAGAAATTATGCTATTGGATGCAATCAGCAACGGCAAAGACCTTCCTGGCAATATCGCTGAGGTCGATGAGCAACAATGAGAAGATATCACCGATGCCTGGCAAGCCTTCGAACCCTCAGAAGGCTTCACCCTTTTCTGGCAGGGCAACACGCCATCTGCAGAAGGCAGCACCAGACGAGTGCGGGCGCAACTTCTCGGCAACAGCCAGTTCGTTCCAACACAGCTGGTCCTACGCAGCTTCGGCACCAACTGCCCTTTTCCCAAAGCAGCCACCATGGCCAAGATCCCACAAGATCTCGCCACACAAGGCCGATGCTCCCTTCGCATCACGGCCCCACAACACTTCCGGCAGGTTTTTCGCAGCAGCAACAAACCAGATGAGCCCAGCCAGATTTTAGCCGAAATCTCCAACTGGCAACTCCCCGCAGCAACTCTTGGTCAGCTCACGGGCGGAGACTGGCAACGGCTTTGGACCAAACAAGGCAACCACATCCAGGGCCACATCAAAGTCAGAAACGCCCTTGCGGAACAATTGTTGAAAAAATCAGGTCACAAAGCCATTTTCTTCACCAAGACGGGTGCAAGAGAGGGGCAAAGCAAGGTCCAATGGCATAAACGCCAGCAAGAAGAGACCGACGAGGACTACTTCAGAAGAGTTGCCAACTTAGCTAGCGGATCAGCCATTCGGTTCCGCACAGGAGGTGCCACTGACCTTGGCACTGACGGCAGTGATACCACCAGCAATGGCCAACGACGTGCTCATTTTGAACTCCAAGGATGTCCAGCCAAATGGGATGACCAAGATCTCATCAGCTTCCTTGAATCCAATCAGTGGGCCGTCCATACTATCCACAGCCAAAGGAAAGGTTACAAAGGTTCCACCACATGGATGATTGATGCCACGTGCCCTGTCAACCCAGATGGGGGCGACAGCTTCTTCTACGAGGGGGACCTCTTCAACATATACATCTTTCCCAGAGCGCCTGGGAGACGCAACAACTCCTACAGAGAACCTCTGCGGGGCCCCGAGCAAAAGTGGGGCACTACAAAGCAGCAACCAAAAGACAAAGCCGAGCCAGAAGAAAGACCGGGCAAACGACACTGCCCGGCTATCAGAGGAGAACATCCCGAGGCCTCTGAACACAGAAGCCTGGATGCAGCTCAGCCAGCCGAAGCGGCTCAAACCCAACTTGACCCTACAACTCAATCCCAAAAGAAGCGGGATGCTCCGGAGCTTGACCAGGCCCCTGCCTTGCCTCCGGACCCTGCCAATCCCGAGCACATTGAGCACGCCATTGCCAGCGGCTGGCAAGAGAAAGATAATGGTGGTGTCGGCGACTGCTTCTTCCGCAGCATTATCAAAGCTGAAAAATCACTGGAACAACAAGGTTGAAACCGACCAGCAAATTATCCAAAAAGCCGCCCTTGACTTACGCCTTGAAGCTGTGAAACACATCCGTAAACATCGCCAAGACTACGAAGCCGCCTGGGTCCACCACGACATGGAGCGTCAATACCAGCGCGCAGGTCAACCACCCCCAAAAGACTTCGATGATTTCCTGACTCAAGCCAGCAAGAAATCCTACTGGGCCAACGAACACCTGATCCAAGCAGCCAGCACCCGCACCGGCATCCCCATCGTCATCTGGCGTGCCTACACAGGTCCTTCTGAACCTACTGCAGAGGTCAACTCCGCTGACGGCAAAACCCCTCAACCTCAACCAGGCAAAAAGCTTTGGCACAGAGGCATTTGGGCTCCTAGCTTCAAACAAGGAATTGCGGCTAGCAATAACAAATGCAAGGGCATCACCCTCATCCTGAGAGCCAATCACTACACTTGCGTGCTTCCACCTGAGCACCAGCAAATACCCCCCACCCCTTGGCTCCGTCAAGTTCACTCTTCCCATCCCAAAAGCGAATGCCCAGGCTTGACGTTAATGCTCCGCGGAGGCATTACACCTGCCTTCTTCCGCCACGGCCCCAGGAACCACCTGCGGCTTGGTTCAGGGAAGCACATGAAACCGTTGAAAGACAATGGGTTGCAGGTGGTCATGATCCCCCGTCCACCCCAGCGCGATCCGTTAGCTTGACCTCCCCCATGGCTGCGCGATGGGGATGCAGCACTCCCAGAACCACCAACAGCAGCAAAAGCATCTCCACGGCCCATTGGGGTACCAGCACGCCCCAATCCACGGCCAAAGCAACGGGCGAGCGCACCTGGACTTGCCACATCTGTGGGACCACGTTCAACTGTGAGTCCAAGCACAAACTCCACTACACTACACCTGCTTCAACCACCTCAAACTGCCCCAGGGCAAGCCTTCGCCTGGCAGTGCGCCTTTTGCAACTACGTCCTGCCTAAGATCAACAGCAGGACCGCCACCATTTTAAAAGCCCGAGCCAAGCTGATTCATCAGAACAAAGCAGCACCAAGCGCCGCCGAAAATTACAAAAGAGCTCGAATGCAAGCAGGAAGTTCCGTTAAGAAGTTCCGTGACAATGCGAGGGACTACAGCAAAGGGGGCCACAAGATTGTTCAACACCACCCGGACAAAAAGTTCTGGTCAGCCGACTTGCACCAAATGTTGGCGATTCTCCACCTTTGGCAAGTCTTGGGACAAACCATGTGGCGGAAGCAAGCAACAGCCATCCCCAAGCCAAATCGCTGCCTGGCACAGAATTGGGCAGCACAACCAAAAGCAACTCTCCATCGCCTGGCAAACCACCTTGGCTAACGCCAAACTCAACTTCACCAAACTTGTTGAGCAAGGCATAGGGCCCCAATCCAGGCCCAACCCATGGATTTACAATCATTTCCATCAACGTCGGAGGTGGCGCGGGCCTCTGGAGAACCCTTCAAGTTTGGAAACCTGACACGATCCTTCGTGTACAGGAAGCGGGCATCCGTCCCAACGAGTGGGAAGCATTCCAACGTTAAGCACACAAACAAGGTTGGAACACCACCTACCAACCTACAGCACAGCACAACACCTGCAAGTCTGGGGTCCTCACCATGGTAACCAGACACTGGCAGCAACTCCCAGGCATCGGATCCCCGCACGGCCGTGCTCAGATCCTCACCGCCTGGGTCAATGGCTTCGCCATCATCAACCACTGTGCACCCCCTGGCAGCCAAGAGGATGCCGCCACCTGCATCCTCGAAGCAGCAGCGCAGCACAACCTCTACAACCAGCACTGGGTCAGGAGATGCCAATGGTCCACCGGACCCTCTCCATTCACCCACTGCAGCAGCACTTTCCACGTTGGCGGCTGACTTCCACTCTGACCATCAGCCCACCACCAACAACGGCAGCACTGCAATTGACTGGTTCGCATCCAGTCCTACCACGAGCAGCACATAGCTCCAGCAAGAAACAAGCTCCATTAGCGATCACATTCCCATCACTCTTCAAGTGCATCAACAGCAACAGGCCAGCCTACAACGTGGTCGCCTCAAGCCACAGCCGCGCTGGCCCAAGCCCAGCCAGCTCAACACCACCCAGTGGAAGCAGCAGCTTCAAAACGCCTGGGATGACATCTCACATTCTCCGCAATCAGAACAACTCCAGCAGAGCATGCAACAAGTACCAACCCAAGGTGGTATACAAACTGAATGGAACCTCTACATGCACTTGATCACGCTTGCCTAAAAAAACCAGCAAGCCCTTACTACTGCAGCGGATAACCACAGTGATGCTGATGATGAAATATGTATGTTGTTGTTGATGGTGATGGTGATCATGAATCATGCTGATAATCATCGTGATGATCATGGTGATCACGAAGAAGAAGAAGATGATGAGGAGGAGGATGATGATGATTATTATTTTGGAGTTGTAAGCGAACACATTGTGGAGTTACACGCGAACTCATTTAGGAGTTACAGGCGAGAAATCGCCCTGGCCGCCGGCACTTAGCGACACTATACCACCCTGACAAATCAGCGTGGGACACACCTAGCCCAAAAGCATTGCCCATTGCCTTACCATGATCCAAAGCACTGGCAACAGTTCCCCGGTAAAGGGGCTGCACACAACAAACAGAGTTCGAGCTCCTATGGTTTGGCTTGCCACATCTTCCCGCAGTTGTCGAAATTTTCAAAACAAAAAAATCCTTGAAACAACACGAGTTGACACTTCCTGGAACCGAAACTCCACCCTCCCTGTCACTTGGGTTCGTTCCCGGCAAAACACAATGGCACGGTGAGTCTAAAACCTTTTTGTTCTCCTCGTCGTCGTCGTCGTTGCTGCTGCTGCTGCTGCTGGTGGTTAATTCCAACCCTCTGTTCCCTGACGCATTTCCCCTTGTTCCATCGAGGTCGGCTGGCATTATATGATATACAGTTCCATATACAACGATTTATAAACATTTTAAAAGATACTACGAATAATAATGACACTGCAGTAGCTTAAAAGTATAGAACTATATTTGAATGGAACTATTCAAGTAGATTTGTAGATCAAATGAATAGAGAAATAAACATATTTATCTAGATAGATAAAGAGATAGATGGATAAATATTTGTGCGTAAGAGTCAGTTTACATGGCCAAACGACATTAAACCACGCCAAGCAACATGTCAGGTGGAGGAGATCATCGGGCCATTCCTATGCAGACTATAGCCCTGTGGCCAAAGAGTCGTTGGTTCATCGCGTTTGCAAAATGGACAAGTCCTTGGAATCATCGGGGATCCAAGTTGACCTCATCGAGAGTCTCAGCAGTGGATATTTTCGGGTTTCTTTGTTCGCTTTAGGATGGCGTCACCCAACCACAGGGACAACGGTATTGCATAGGGCAGACCATATTAGTGGGCCATCACGCTATCGAGTGACACTTCTGTTTATTTTCAGAAAGGCTTGTTGTGGGCGCGCAAAATGCAATGATTTCCCCCAATTTACATTCTTTAAAATTTAAAACAATATTGGCCTTTTGCTGTCCATACACAAACCAGTTCTAGTGGAAATAGAGCTTAGAGTGGTTAACCACCCAAAATGAAACCAAAAAAACAAAAAACAATGTTTGGGGACTACTTGGATCTAGGCATGTTCAGACTAGTCTGGAAAACATTGTTTTTTTTGTTTCTTTGTTTTTTTGGTTTTTGTTGATTTTTTTCTTGGTTTCTTTGGGTTTTTGATTCCTTAGGATTAATCTAGATTAATCCAGATTAACCCAAACCAAATCTGATTCATTTTGCCCCCAAAGCATTCTTGTCAAATCATTATTTAAAAAAATGTATGCTAAACTTGCGCAGTATTCCTTGGGGATGTGCAATTTTCCTTTTCAGGCGTGAAACCTTTGGGGATATAAAATATGTATTTGGTGAAGGAAACCGTTCCTTCAACTAAAAGGTGTTCCTGTCCCAGTAGAGCGCAGCTGGAGTTCTTTGAAAGGAGTGTTACATATTTACAAAGAAATGGTGTGATTGAAAGGATTGTTACATATTTTCAAATCATTGTGTAACTTTCAAAAGAGGCAACTGATTCAATTTTCTTTTTGGTGAGTAAAATTGTTCCTTCAAACAAATGGTGTTCCTTCCAAACAGATGGCAGCTGGGTTTCTTTGAAAAAAGTGTTGTTTTTTTAAAGAAACGGTGCAACTTTCAAACATAAAGGCCAGCAAAACTTCTTTGAGAGGAATGTTACATCTTTAAAGGAATATTTTGACATAATATTGTTTCTGTTGTTGAAACTAAACTGCTTAACCACGATTGCAACTTTAAATTAAGTATTCAATCTTTGAAAAAAACAACATCTGCCTGAAGGAATGTTACCGTGATAAAGGAAGAAACCAGGAATACAGACACTTAAGAACACAATACACATCGTAGATAACACATTGTTTTGAAAAGAATCCAACCTTCACAAACGATTTCTTCCTGAAAAAACATTTGACTAGCTCAAAAGCAACCACCAGCTTGTAAATGACAACAACTTTTTTGGTTGAAGTGGATGCTGTGTAAGGAAAACTGCACTTCTTTGAAGAACCTCATTTCTTCAAAGCATTGTTTGCTGGGAATGTAGCACAGGCATACAACTTAATAGACTATATACAGATAATTTCTCTTTGGGTAATGAAAGAAAGGAACAAAATCTGCATTGCCTGATACTGTTTGCAATTTTGCCTTTAGCTCAATGTGTTGCATTTTCTTTGGTCAACTGCTGCGCTGCGCAGCTCAAACTCATTCAACATTGTTATGTACTTCCACAGCTGTTTGAAAACACCAGGGAGTTTCCTTAATTGTCTAACTGAAATAGGCCTTGTAGATGAATTAAGGTTGTTTTTCAAAGACGACTCATTTTTTTCACAGAATGTGGTATTGTACCACATTCATATGGAAACATGACAGTAGTATATCCCTAGGTTTCAAAACAATATATTTCCATTTTTCACGACCTTTGCCACACAAAAATAAAGATATGTATTGTTTATGAGAAGTACATGACCTGAACTTATCCACTGTATATAATTTTACATTTTATGTTACATACATATTCTGTTGTTCTAAAGGAGTGCATTTTACAGTTGAATATGTGTTTTTCTCTGGGTCAGGCCTCCTCCTTTCAAACATCATATTTGATTATGACCATTTCCCAAGAGATACAAGAACATGAGGAAAGCCTACTTTCCAGCGCTGGCAACAAACCCCTCTCTTTATTTTCTGTTGGAATTGGAATTTGACCGAAAAACAACAAACAATTTGTTTGTTTGGTTGTTGCGGCATGCCAGACAGTGCCAATTTTGCCAGGAACATCAACAAGTACCTGAAGTCCGAGGAAACAGGTCTTGAAGGCTTCTTCACCGGACAGATCCTGTGCATTGTGGCCCTGATTTGTTGGTACCTGATGGTGGCCAAGGAGGCCTGGAGTCACTCAACGCTATTGAAAATGGTGATTTATAATCGATTTACCATGATTTACCTATGACAAATTCTGATTTTCCACTATTTTCCATAGTTTTGCTGGTTTACCAGAGGGTCAATTCATGTTATCACCATCAATTTCCACAGTTTCCAGGGTGCCCCGTGTAGGTGAGCCATGCCTTGGCGTTGCACCGCGGGGTGATGGCCGTTCCACGTGGTGCGACCAAACTCGATACGCGAGAGAATCCCTTCACGCAGGCTGCGAACGTGTGGGAATATGGATGGCTATGCTATGGCTGAGGGTTTGATTAAATGATGGACACCCAAAAAAAACACCAAGATTGATGATTGCAATATTGCGCGGTTAAAGCGTTTGAGGTACGATAAATTGATTGAATCCAGTTCAATTTTCGGATTGAAAAGCACATGAGGCTTGTCACACTGCGGATCTAGCCAGCTTGAAGTTTTCAGTCCACTGTTTTGGCCGTTTCTTGTGACTTGTGGTTGTTAGTAATGTGCTGGCCCTCAGGTAACTCACTATCGCTTGCGCGCAGTAGCGTTACGGCGCAAGATTGCCAGCGGTTTTCTACTCCTCTATCGCTTGCTGGCCGCTGCATTGTTGCTGTATGTGGGTACCAGCTTTTTGGTTTATACAGTAAATGTGACAGAATTGATCCTAAATGCTGTGGCTTTGGGCATCATCCTGGACATTGACGACCTGCTCTTTGATGCCATGGCCACCACACCAGGTCGGCATTTGGTTCATCAGTTGGACCCCCTCCACATGCCATCCTTACCGCGCATCAGGGGTGCTGATGCCAAGTCGGTCTTCATGAGCATCTTCATTCCAGCGCTTACGATCCTGGTGTACTTCTCGATGCTTGAGCCGTTCGTGGGAACTTTGGATGGTGTCAGGATTGCCATGTGCGGTGGAAACCAAAACTTCGTGTGGAGCATGGACAAACGCCGCATTACACAGCTGTCACCGACATATGGTGGAGGCTGGGAGGAGGAGGAAGGGAGCATCAAGAAGCTTGGAATAAGCTTGAAGCAGACTGAGACTGAGAAGATTTTCGGGGAGGCATCTTGTTGCACTATGTTATTTCTTATATACAAAAACAAACTTTTGGATTGTGGCTTATATGAAGATGAACCACTTGTAGTTTCTACTCAAAAGCTAAGGTGCTTTGTTCCATCATCCCTGCATTTCAATGTGCCATCAGGACAGATGCGATTATGGAGGGCGAAAGTCTCACATCTGGTTTTACGGTCAACAACTCCCGCTATGGCTTCTGGGTCAACAGTGTGTCACTCAGTGTGCTGACGCTGCTCAGTTGTTCGACTCACTTGGTTTGATTGTAGATTCGGAAGATCATATGCCCCATCACCTCCCCTGTATGTCACCACTGTCACCACAGTCACCGCAGTCACGGTACCGACATCGTTTCCCACATCTTTGTGTGGGGCTCTTGTATTTGGTTGTGCACTCCCATCCGCGTCCGTCCGCCCCGCCTCTTCCTCCCCGCCTCCTCCTCCCGCCCCATGTCCTCCCACACCCTCACACCCACCCACGCACCCACGCACCCACGCACCCACGCACCCACGCACCCACGCACCCACGCACGCACCACCCCGCACCACGCACCCAACCCACGCACCCACGCCCACCCACGCACCCACGCACCCACGCACCCACGCACCCACGCACCCACGCACCCACGCACCCACCAACCCACCCACGCACGCACGCAGGCAGGCACGCACGCACGCACGGACACGCACACACACACACACAGACAGGCACACACGCCCCACTAGGGGGCAAAGCTTGTTATGGCAAAGATGAGCTTGCATTGTTGTATGAAAATGTGCAATAAACTATGCCTTGTGTTAGAAGGGTGTACACACACACACAGCTTACTCACACACAACTTTCTCACCCACACAACTCTCTCACACACCAAAACTCTAACACTCTCACACACACACAACTCTCCCAGACACAGCACCCTCACACAACTCTCTCACACACAAGGTTCTCACACACAACTCTCTCACGCACAACTCTCGCAGAACTTACTCACACATGACACAACCCCCTCGCACACACACAACTCTTTCACACACACACATCTGACCCCAACAGCTCTCTCGCACGCAACTCTCTCATACCTACCTTTTCACACTATCTGCCTTCCACCATCTCCAAAGAACTCACACATACACGTACTTTTATCAAATACATTATATATATATACATATATATATAATTATATATATGTATATAAAACCTTCTCACACACACAACCTTCTCACACGGAACTCTTTCACTCGACCTGTCTTCTGCCATCTTTGTGTCTTTCCTGCCTTTCCTATCCCGTGTTCACTTTCTTTTGCGACTTATTGGAAGAAATTGACATGTGGGCTTATCCGGTCCGGTATTTTTTTCGTTCAGGTCAGCCTTCCAGGGAACTTCCAGGGCTGAGTCTGGCTCAGGTGTGAATGTGCTGAGTGACCAAAGTGTAATGAGCCTGGACAGCATGGTGGACAGTGCCAACGGCAACTGTGGGGACATTGGGAATGAAGAGCCAATGCTCAACTATCTCCGCGACTTGGTGATATCAAACACTAAACTGGACTGGTCCTGGCCCCCCCACTAGGATGGGATGCCAAAAGATGTTACACGTTTTTTCCCATGAACTCTGCAAACATCAATCAATGATGACCGCTCACCCTTACTTACCCCAACTCTTTGGGTTGACACATGAAATACTGTAATCATCTGTTCGTCAATTGAGTCAATTGCCAGCGGTCAGCTCACACACTTGGAACATGTCTTAGTCTTGAGTCTTGAGGATACTTCCTGGCAAATGATAGCATTCAGGGATGTGCAGATGCAGCACCTAGCTGCAACTCAATCACCAAGATGCCGGAATACGCCGTTGATGATGGCAACCTGGCTTCATGGAAAATTGATGAAGCCTCGTACCATCTTGACATATTTTGTCCCCTTTTGGCAACTTTCCGGATTCTTTTGTGTTTGACAAGTAGATTGTGGAATCCATTCGACCCGCTGGTCTTTCTTTTCGAAGCCAAGCGATTTATCTTGGAAGAGCTACTGCTTCATGATTGTTTTCTTCAGCAAAGGCAGCTAAGTTTAGGGCCTGTGTCGCCCACTGAGGTAAAGGATATGCTGCAAGAATGTTGTGTTCTGCAACCTGTGGCTGTAATATACCGGGAGGAGAGTTCATCAATGTGCAAGGTTGTCCATATGGTGATACCCGAGCCTGTGATACCACTACAGAAAAACAGAATTTCGTCGCAAGTCCCTTGGAACATGTTGAATTGATTGCATTGATGTTTCGGAGTCTCTCAAAGACATGGAAAAATAATGCAAAAAAACATGATGTCATGGTATATAACGAGTTGAATTTCCCAACTCCTTTGTCACCTGGAAGATTTGGACATATTTGGAAGGGCCTGGAAGTTTGAAGTTTTGGTTCGCTGGGAAAAATGGGTCATAGGGCTCCCTTGACGTCTTGTCCTTGTATTTATGGGGCACCCAAGGTGCAGTCTGCGTGGAAAAGAATGCATCGAGTCTGAGAGCATATCCTCCATGGAAAGCCTGGGTTCAGACCATTCGTTCATATGGAAACCAGGCATCAAATTATTTGTCTGCGAAGCCTGATGCCCTGATTTTGGCACAGGCCATGGAAGACAATGGCTGTGGCTTTTTGGCCAACTTGAGCGCGCAAAACATTTCGCTGGGCGGTTGCTTCAGCTGGAACAGCACGTTCTCTTGGGACTTCAAGACCCTGGAGGTCTTCTGCCCCGTGACTTGTGGATGTGGGTCAGACAGCCCTCGAGGGTCTGGCTGTCCAACACCCTTTGGCTACACCTGCAGTGGCGGAGAGGTGCAAGGATGTTTGACTTGGGATGGCAAGCATTTCTGTGAAGGGTTCAATGCCGAGGTTCTTCGCGCAGACATCTTGTTTTCCATTGTTGATTTCCTCATGGCGCAAACTGACTTGGTTTCGTCAGTACTTTTATTACTTTTCTACCTGAAATGTCCTTTGTCTTCAAAAGTCACGAAGCATACGGTTTAGTTAGTAGTGTCTGAGAACTTTGCAATGAGGAGTGACTATGCCTCGGAAATTATGCTCGCGTTGCAGACAGCACTTGCGCAGAAAGCAAGTGTTACACAGCCTGTTCACCCACAGACCATCCAATTGGATCCTCGGCTAACACACCGTTAACACAAGCAGCTCCTCATGGCAGGCTGCTGCCTGGGAAGACGCAAAGAGCACAAGAGGAGTATACAAGGTAACAGGTGACAGTCGTTCTGGAATGGACCAAAAACATTCTGGGACACCAAACTGATCAGACTGGAATGAAGCCTGTTCTTGGTACAGACATACTCATGGCATCCTGAAAATCTAGGCCTGATACAGGAAGCAACAAGCTGTGGAACACAAGGCCAAAACGCAGGTTTCAGTTGCTGTGGACAAGTTTAACCTGCAAGCACCCTGCTCCATGCCCATACCCTACTACAGCTTTTTGCTCGTATGCTTTGACATGCCAGCATCATTTGAGTCCCTCTGAGCATCCTAGGTTTTCCGGAAAAAGAAGGTTTAGAGTTGCCATGAGTTGCCACAGCTTGCGGTGAGGTTTCGAGGATTTTAGGGGATTTAGTCCTGGGATGTCCTGGGTGTGCTGAAGCTTTTGAGGCTACAAGAGGGCTACAAGCAAATCGTTGATTGTAATGAGGCGGATGCCATTTTTCTTTGCGAAAGCGGTCGAATTTGCTTGTAGCCGTGGTAAGTGAAAGCACCTCGAGCTTTCTTTGTGCAGTTCCAACGTTGGCTCAGGAACTTAACTTTGATTGGGAACTTTCAGCGAAGGGGAAGATTTGGCTGATAGAGGATGGAATGAATGCCACTGAAATGACTTCGGCACTCTTCTCCACTACACTTGCAGACCTCCAGGTGCGGGACAGGACTGTCGATAACGATTTTCAAGCAACGTTTATGAGAGAAACTGAGAAACCTCCTTGTTAGAGAGATTCAGAAACCCAGAGAAAGAGTAGGCCAAAGTAGAGAAGAGTAGGTAGGAGTAGAGTGAAGAGTAGAGTAGAGTAGAGAAGATTGGAGTGGAGTAGAACAGAGATGTCAAGCAGGGGACAGCTGAGTAGAGATGTCAAACAGATGTCAATAGAAAGGGATGCCAAAAGAAAAAGATGTAAACAGAAAACTTTCTCAAGGCACTGTTGTTCTGACAGGCATTTTGTAGGCACGTGCCTCTGCCCTTCAGGTCTCATGAAGCCTCCGCCCCCCAGCTTTCCCGTGAACTTGTACAACTGCTATAATATTTCTAATATAATATATATATATTATGTATATGTATGATATCATTTACCATCATATCTCATCGAAGCAGATCATACTAGTATGATATAACTCAGTATCCATCAATCGTTGATCATTACGCATTTCCAACGGACATCAAAGAATTGGCAACATCACAGTGGAAGCGAGTCAGAGGTTGCACAGGTGCATATGATGGCTGGAACATCCCCTGACGTTCGAAGGGTTCGGATTTTGTTTGGGCACGGTTCAACTGTTCATTAACTGTGGCGCAAGCGAAGTTCAGCTCGGTTTAGATTTAGTGGTGCTCCTTTGACACTCTTTGAATTTTTATGTTTCAGCAAATAGAGGTCATACCTCCCCGTCATTTTGGGGGAATCCAGTGGTCAGTGGTCATCGTGAGAGGTTGCAGTCGATAGCAGTTTGCAATCCTTTGGAGTGCCAGTAAACGACTTGGGATTTGCCTTGACATCATTTAGTGCTTTGGCAGCAGGCGGCAGCAGGGATACCAGGTCTCTGAGAGTGAGGTACTGACCTCTGGGCTTGGCAATTTTACACTTGGATACACTTAGATCCACTTTGCTTGGGAGTTGTGGGATGGTTGACGCCGAAGGTGCCCCGGATTTTCTTTCACCATTCTTCCTCAAAACTCGCTGTGTCAGGTAACATTGTAACATTATGTATATAAGCAGAAATTGCTTCAAAAATGTTGCCCCAGCACCTAATGGAAGAAGAAGACAGGTTTTGGGTGGTTCCAGTCATCTGCGGAGCTGAGTTCCATGCCCTGAGCTAAGGCAATCCTGATGCCATTTACGGCCCCTACGGCGCAGATGGTTACGGAGACGGCTATAGCCTGCTCAATGACATCCGGGACAAACTCACTTAATATCATTGATACCGAAGGAGATGATATGAGATGCCTGAGAAAAAGGAAAGTTTGAGGGGCACCGGATATACAATTGTCGTCGAGACTTGTTTGGCCACCCCTGAGATGTGCCAGTGAAGTGTTGTTCCTTCCGCTGGACAAAGATCATCACTGGGAGTGCTTAGGAAAATTAGGAAATGATCCGGCTGAGCTGGCTGCCAGAAACATGTATAGATCACTGGTTTTACAATGTTTGGGCATTGGCAGTATTTGTCAAGAGCAGGTTGACGTCGTCACTTTCAAGATTTCTGTGGCCACTCCTTCCGCAGCAAGACCCACGTTAGCCTGCAAAAATTCCGAAGACGACTTGCATGCCCCTAAAATGTTTATCTTTTGGATTCTTTTGTGGCTGGCGTATGCTGGCGTGCATATTCTCGGACAACACCTGGTGCACAACTTCAAATTCTGAATGACGGACCATGCTCCTGAAATACACCCAGAACTAGAACCCTGAATCACACCAGAACCTCTAAAACCCTATACAAAGGTGGTGACAAAGCCGTTGTTTTTTTTTGTGAGAAAATGCATAAAGAATCTCGCCCAAACGGAGTTTGATTGCTGGATCGTGTTTGTTCGCGTGGGCAAATGTGGGTATCTTTTTTCGGACCTGTCATATCAATGTGTTTGGACTCTTCTGACCGAAGGCCAGAGCGAGTCCATGCAGTTATAGTTATTCACTTGCCAGCTATCACATGATAGTCGTCGCCGACATTTGGGACGAAGTGTTGTTTGGTTGGCTGTTTGATGTTGCTTTAGGCTTAAGGTCAAAAGTAGTATGCCCCCTCCTTGCAACAAGTGCAAGAGAGGGATTGCTCAGGAAGCCGACACCTGGTGCCTGGGGTGTAGCTCCCTAGAAATCTCCCAGGGGCTACTACGTCAGACGTGGAAGCACGCTGGGCTGCGCGCCGTGGCCGAAGAGGCGCTGCTGTCAAGCGCGCGCCTGGTGAGGGCGTTCGGGAACTTGGACGGATCGCTGGGGGGGCCTAGCGCTGGGTCGGCCGCCCGTGCGCCTGGCCTCACCACTGCGGCGAAGTCCAAACCTGCAGTGCCACCGCGGTCGCGCAGCCCTAGGCGTGACGACCGCCCCCCGCTGGTCCGGTCGCCGGGCCGTGCGTCACGGGGTGGAAGCGCAGCTCCACCGCGTCCGGAGTCCGAGTCAGAAGACTTCGACGAGGACGAAGAAGAGGAGGAGGAGGAAGACGAGCCTGCGACGGAGGTGAAGAGAGAGCGGGACGGCTCGAGGAGGCCGCCAGAGCCTGAGGGTCCCCCTCCCAGCAAAAGGGAGGCCACTGAACGCAGTGAGAGGAGCCCAGAGGGGCGAAAGGAAGAACGAAAGAAGCGTAGGGAAGGTGAGAAGAAGTCAAGAGGAAAGCGTCGCCGTGGGGGGACGCGCCATCAGAGGAGGCACAAGGATCAGGAGAACCCTTTTCGGAGGAGTCACAGGCGGCTTAAGGCCGACCAACTGGAGCTGGCATCCAACCTCGAGGAAGGGTTGGAGCGGCGTCACTGAAGCAACCCCTTGCTGCCAATCGGCTTGCAATGGCGGAAGCTTCAGATGCCGAGGATTCACCTGCCCCCGAAGGACCGGGGGTGCCTACTCCTGCCGAGATCCGGCAAAATCTGGCTACTCAGCCAAAACCTACAACTCCGCAGGCTTACAATGTGGAAGAGGCAGATTTCTGGCGGCATCGTCATGTACCACCAGGTTCAGTGGTGCAGTTCAGGTCACTTGGAGAAGACAACAACACCGACGAAGGGCTGGTAGCGGTCCTAGTCAAGCGAAGTGTCTCCCAAGAGACTGGCATGTGGCTGGAGGTCGACCTGCTGGGGGCAGAGCAAGAGCAGTGCAAGAAAGCCCTACAGGCATATTTCAGAAAAGGGCGGCGGCAGGTTCACATCTGCTACTATGGAACTGCAGGGGTCTGCCCGGCTCTAGAGGAGAATGGACTCCATTTGAGCCTATTTACATGGTTCCCTCCGGGCGACTTCGACGCTGCTTGGTTAAGCGCTGCGTCCAAGAAGAAGGTCAAGGGAGGAGTCAACATGATGATCGACTCTCAACGCGACGCTGGCGCTCGTTCGCCGCGCGGCGCTCCAGGTATAAGCAGGACCGAAGAGAGGCTGGCCGCCCTGCGGCCTGGTCGTCCCAGGGTCTCTTTTGCACCCGGCACGGCGTTGCCTCCTTTGAGTCGAGCAGGAGGTGGAGATGCGGGTGGCTTCCAGGATGGAACCTCTCAAGAAGGGGAGAGGTCTTCTCCTGCGGCGCCTCGGAACCGGCCCGAGCTGAACTTGGTGAAGGCCGAGGTGATAGACTTGACAGGGAGCCAGCCGAAGGCGAGCAGCTCAGGCAACTCGGGCAAGAAGTCCAAGATGGCCGGTACGCTGGCCCTTGCGGCCGTAGCGCATCAGGAGGCCTCTGTGCGGAAGGATCGAAAGGAGCGCGAGAGGAGCCGGAGCAAGAAAAAGAAAAAGAGGGACAAGAGGAAGCGAAAGCGATCCGAAAGCAGGTCCAGCTCTTCTGCAGGGGACAGCACAACCGAGAGCAGCAGTTTGCTGCCCCCGTTGAAACGGAAGAGCCAGAAGCGTCCCGGTTCAGTCATGAAGATGCTGGAGCAGCAGGCCTTCGATTTCTTGGCACAAGATGGTGTCCTCGACGAAGCGCAAGAGGTGTCGGAGCTGGGCAGCCGCCCCAAGCTCTACACCTATTACCAGCTGGGCTTGAAGCCCGGGCTGGACCCTCGCAGTCGGGACGCCAAGGAAATGGCCCTTCTCTGCAAGGCCCTGGACGTTTTGCGAGAGGGGAAGCTAGATCAGCTCGGCGACCTTCTCGCTGCCAGGCTGATAGCGGTGGATACCGCCACAAGGCAGGGTTGGGCCACCGCAAAGCACCTGGAGATCCTGAACCCGGACGAAGAAGGAACCGCCCCGGCACACATCCTCCTGCAAGCACAGAAGCACGGAAAACAGGTGGAGAAGGCGGGAGGAAAAGGCTCCTGGAGCCGTTCCCAAGGCTGGGGGTCCGACTGGTATGGGGAGCCCCGCCAGAAAGGAAAAGGAAAGGAAACAAAAGGAAAAGGGAAAAAGGGCAAGAGCAAAGGAAAAGGAGGCAGGGGCTGGAACTATTGGGGCACCGGAGACAAGGAAAAAGGCGACGGAAAGAAAGCCCCCGAGGCCGCTGCCTAGGAAGGCTTGAGAGAGAGAGAAGTCCTGCTGGTTCAAGCGACCGTGCAGGAGTTGGCACAGGAGTTGCCGAGGTGCAGACAGCAGATATGAGCCAGGAGGCTGGCGACACCGCTTTCAAACGTTTGAAAGTGCCGTCAGGAAGCCTGGACCAAAAGGAGGCAAATTCCTTGGGGAGTGCTGAGACAAGCCATTCTCGGGCACCCTCGAGCTATGAGGGGTGGATTTCACTTTTGAGCCGAACTGCTGATTTGAAGCAGCTTGGAATAGCACTGGCATGGGGGTATATCAGTGGTCACCTGCTCTTTAGTCAGCAGAGTGCTGGGCCGTCACGACTCCCAGTCTCAGCCCGCCGCACTGGTGAGTTGTTCCCCCTGCCGGTGCTCTGGCCAGATAATTTTTCGGAGGCATGGCAACAGTTCCATGCCCGTAGCTGTACAGTTTTTTCCATTGAATGTTGGGTAGCCCTAAGTTGTGCTACCCTTAATTCCCTGTATGGTTGTCCTCAACTAGAGACTGGCAGACGACCCGGAAAAGTGCATGCAGAAGCCCTGAAGGGCCTTAGAGACAAGGTGGAGAGATTTTTAATTGGGGAGAAACCCGTTTCCTTTTCTTTTGAGAGCGTAGTTAGTGAGTTGAAGGATAGGCGAATTAACTATGTGGGGGAAGAGGTAGCCAGACCGTGTGCGCTGAGCCTGGAGCAAATTCAAAGTAGTCTCCCCCCTGTAGGTCACGGTGGAAGTATCCCGGTGGTTTCCTTTTTGGAGGGGCGCACAAAGTTCCTTGTTGAACACCCGCTGGAAAACTTGATTCCTTTGCGGGATAGACCACCTGGGAGCATGCAAGCACGAGTCCATATTGAAAAGGGTGAAGAGCTAAAGGTGTTTCAGCTGCTGGAAAGTAGGGGCGTGACTTCATGGTTGCCTATTGAAGAGGTCTTTTGTGATGGTTCTGGTGAGTGTTTGAACGGTTTGTTTGGAGTGGTCAAACCAGGAAAGTACACTTGTTCTCACGCCCCTGTACTTCGAGTCATCATGAACTTCATTCCCACCAACCGACTTTTTCAGGTGATATGTGGCGACATCCAACTGCTTCCTCACGGTACAGCTTGGCTACCCCTGGTACTTTGCGAAGGAGAAGAACTTAGGATCTCCCAAGGAGATATGTCGGCCGCATTCTATCTATTCGCCTTGCCGGAGGTGTGGTATCGCTATATGGCCTTCAATTATCGAGTCCCAGGCGAACTTATTGGAAAAACAGCTGGACGGGTTTTCCGTCCGTGCTGTAGGGTATTGCCCATGGGCTGGAATTCCTCGGTAGGGGTTATGCAGATGCTAAGCCGCCAGCTCTTGCTTTCTCAGGGACTCTCAAGCAAGTTGGAGCTGCACCGAGGGCAGCCTGCCCCGACTTGGTTCACTCGAGTAGTGGATCAGGCTTCAACGACCCGTGCATGGTGGCAAGTGTATTTGGACAACTTCATGTCGGCAGAGGCATATTGCGACACGTATGCAGAGGTGGACATGAAACTTCAAGAAGCAGCTATGGAGGCATGGCATGGTACAGGAGTACTAACCGCTGACGACAAACAGGTTTTGGGTGCGTCATCAGCTACTGAGTTAGGGATCAGGTTGGATGGCCAAGCTGGCCTAATGGGTGCCTCTGCAGAACGGATTTTCAAGACATGCCTGGCTACCGTGCGGGTCCTGGAGACCCACGCAAGGAGCCTAAAAGAAGCGCAGGTGGTACTAGGACGCTGGGTCTTCATCCTGCAGTTCCGGCGCCCCGCCATGGCAGTTTTAGCGAGAGCTTGGAACGCGCTGGAGACGCCTTGGCCATCCGTGCGCGCTCGGAACGAGCTTTTGAAAGAGCTTCAGATGCTGCTATGTCTGAGCACCCTCTTACAGATGGACATGCGCAGCGACTATGACGAACTGGTCACATGCTCTGACGCGTCGGAGCAGGGAGGAGCTGCAGCCGCTTCATCAGGCCTCAGTTGGTCTGGGCGCACGCTGGTGAACACCTTGCGTGACCCTCTGGCAGCACCCATCGAGGTACCGGTCTTGGTGGTATCCGCCTTCAATGGCGTGGGTGCGGCATTCCGCATATATGACATATTAGGAGTGCGCCCGTTGGGAAAGATTTCGATCGAAATCAGCCGCGAGGCAAACAGGGTCACGCGAACCGCCTGGCCGGATGTCATGGAGCTCTTGGACATAGAAGACCTTACGCTTGCCCAAGTTCGGCAATGGGCAAATCTCTGGCCACGGGCCCTTGAAATCCACTTGTGGGCAGGCTTCCCATGCGTGCACCTTTCCAGTGTAAGGGCGTATCGACGCAACCTGGACGGAGACGGCTCGCGGCTGTTCTGGAAGCTGCTGGAGCTAATTGGATGGCTGAAGGAGGTGTTTCTCCCCACGGCAAAGGTGAAGTTTTGCGTGGAAAACGTGGCCTCTATGGATGAGGCTGCCAGGAAGGAAATCTCCAGCCACCTTGACGTCCAGCCGGTGAAATTTGACCCATCGGACACTTTGCCCTATAACAGGCCTAGGTTGGCGTGGTGCTCAGAGGAGATCTTCGAGATGGAGGAGCTCAGTCTGTGGACAGAGGGCGACTATGTCCGCGCCTACGTGGAGACTGGTTTCATTCAGGACCACCAATGGATCCGACCTGGCTGGCATTGGCCAGCTGGTCAGGAGCCAGGGGTGAAGTTTCCAACCTTCATGAAGGCTATTGCGCGGGATCGTCCACCACCATATCCTGCAGGACTTTCCAAAACTACGGTACAGGGGAGACATCGATGGAGCGAAGATCGGTTCAGGTTCCCGCCATATCAATATATGGACAACTACTTGCTCCACCACGCGGAGAAGGCACCCAGGCTCTTAGATTCCTCAGAGAGGGAGCTCATGCTGGGGCTGGGCCCCGGGCATACGAGCGCCTGCAAGTCGGCATCAGAGGCAAAGACCAGCTGGAGGCAATATGAGGATTGTCGCCTTAGCCTATGTGGCGACTCCTTTGCCATACCCTCTTTTGGTATTGTGGGCGCTACTTTGCTGGCTGAGTTGGTCCCTCGGATGCGACCGTCTACAATCATCCAGCGGCTGGGCCTTGCACCCGGGAGTTCAGTTCATCCCAGAGTGCTGGTCCCTCTCTCTCGCTGGTTGGCCTATGGAGATAAAGGTGAACCTCCGGTTGCTGCCGACCAACTCGTCAGGTGCCTCGGATTGCAAGTTAATCACACTGGGTCCGACGTCCGAGTGCTTACGGGGGAGCCCATGTCAAAGAAGGGTTCGCACGGATCCATGAGGGCTTGGTGGTGGCAATGGAAGCACCTATTTAAATGTAAATGGGTGAACCCTGCCCATATTAACTACCTAGAGATGAAGATGATCTTGCTGACCTTCTTGTGGAGGTGCCGCAATCCAAACTCAGTAGGAAAACGCTGGCTTCATCTCGAAGACAGTATGGTCTGTCTCTACATCCTCACCAAGGGGAGAACATCCAGTCGCTTGCTGCAGCCTTTATGCAGCAAGATCTCGGCCGTTCAACTCTTCATGGGGGCCACCGCTTTACATGGGCATGTGACAAGTCTGGAAAATCCCAGTGATGCTGCCAGCCGTGCATGACTAGGGGTCACCTCCCCCGGGTCGTGCTGGCAGGCCGCAACAATGCGGATCGAAGACGGAAACGGGCTGGCATCAGACTCCGGGACTTCACGATCAGTCAAAAGACAAAGGAAAGGTATGAATCAGCCGTGGCTCGCGTGCTGCCGTTCCTGGAGGCGCAACCAAACCTGGATGACCTTGACTCTATCCTGGTTGAGTGGATCGAAGTTCAGTGGGTACGTGGCGAACCACTTACCTATATAGCAGACTGCCTGTCAGGTTTACACTTCTTTTGGCCCGATTTGAGGGGCCTTCTTCGCCAAGCATGGCGCCTTTTCAAAAGTTGGCGCCGCATCGAAACACCTTCAAGGGCGCCGCCCATGACCGTTGCGCTGGCTCAGGCCTTTGTCGCGCGGGCCGTGGCGCAGCACAATCTGGCTTTCGCTGCCCTCATTGCAATCGGCTTCCATGGATTGCTGAGGACGGGCGAATTGCTCTCGCTCAGGTTCAAGGACATTGAGGTGTCTACCATGTGCGGGGTTGTCAGCTTACACGAAAGCAAAACAGGTCAAAGGACGGGGTCAAAGGAAGCTGTCGCCTTGCGTGACCGACTCACGCTCCAGCTGCTGGAAACATTGGTTTCCGTGCAGTCTCCTTCCCCTGGCGACTTGCTCTGGCCTCATTCGGCCCAAAGCTTCAGGCAGACCTTTCGTAAGATGTCTGATTACTTTGGTGTCCAAGCTTTGCAGCTGAAACCCTATTCTCTCCGAAGGGGAGGAGCAACTTTTCTCCTTCAAAGTGGGACTCCGCTGGAGGTAATCTTGCTCCGTGGTCGATGGAAGTCCCTAGGCGTTGCCCGCCTTTACCTCCAAGATGGTCTGGCGCAACTTCCTGCGCTAAGGCTCTCCAAAGTGGTTCAAAGGCATGTTGCTGGTTGGGCCGCCGAAACTCCGGCAACGGCCTTCCGGCCATGAGTCGGGGCCATGGAAACAGGGTCAAGAGGCTTGTAAGGTGAAAAATTTTTGCACCAGGCCATACCAGTTGGACCTTGGTTGAATGAAGAAGCCGTCTCACCTCTGTCCATACCAGTTGGACTGGTGAGCGGGCTCAGGAAAGATCGCCATACCAATTGGCGATGCTGTTTGAAATTGAATAAATGTGGATTCCTTAAAGGTTTTTAGACGACCTACGGTCCAGCACAGCCAAAAAGAACCACTGCTGAGTCCCTGATAGTCGTCGCCGACATTTGGGACGAAGTGTTGTTTGGTTGGCTGTTTGATGTTGCTTTAGGCTTAAGGTCAAAAGCCCTCCTACACCCTCCCTTGCTGGTTCTTGCGACCGTGCAAAGGGAAACAGGGTCAAGAGGCTTGTAAGGTGAAAAATTTTTGCACCAGGCCATACCAGTTGGACCTTGGTTGAATGAAGAAGCCGTCTCACCTCTGTCCATACCAGTTGGACTGGTGAGCGGGCTCAGGAAAGATCGCCATACCAATTGGCGATGCTGTTTGAAATTGAATAAATGTGGATTCCTTAAAGGTTTTTAGACGACCTACGGTCCAGCACAGCCAAAAAGAACCACTGCTGAGTCCCAATAATTATAATTAATATGCGAGTTCTGCCTGATTGAAGCGACTCCGGAACCGGAACAGGACCCTCACACAAAGGGGTGATCCAGCATGTGGATCGGTCCTCAGCTTCATGATAGTTGCCTCATGTTGCCTCCCTGCACGTGAAAAAGCGTGTGCCTGGCTTAGAATGGACACGGCTTGGAATGGACATGAACGGACACTTTGGCTTCAATCACCCTCAATTAGTCACGGTTATGTCACTAGGTTGGTGCAGGAAACCGGATTCTGATGCGGTACGGCTCCAGCCCCCATACTCGGCTCCAGCCCTCAGCCATGGGGAGCATCCGGTAGTGACCTCAGAGGTCAATGGATCCGTTACTCATTGGCTTGGTTCCATTTACTATAGGAAAGCCTGGGGTTTACACTCAACAAATTTGGTTGTTCGTTCCTGCAAAATATCCCTTCATCCATAGGAATTATGCATCCATCAATTGGAATTTGGCTGCGGACTAACAGACATGGAGAATCAGATAGTCAAACCATACTGGAAAGCTTGATGATCACCCCTGTATCCATCAGAAATGCCTGCCCTCTCAGGTAAAGAATTCCTGGCGGTTCAGGGCTTAGACACCTCCATGGACGGATGAACTTATCTCAGGAAGACTTTTGGACATGGGACCTTTCGGCGAACCAATAAACTAGCCCTTGCTGCTTGCAAACCAAGTTATGAACCAACTTGGACGGCGATTGAGTCTTTATCAGGCTATGGGTCAAAATTAGGTACCCCAAAATTATGGATGGTTAATACTAAACTAGACTTTTCCATCTGTGGTCCCCTAGGTCTTCCATTTTGACCCACATCCAGTGGGCCCGTATTGTTGGGGGCGGCTCAGGTCACGGACCCTGGCGTGTGCACCCTGCGCTGCTGCTTGGAGAACAGCGACGGGCGGCGGTAGATGGGGATGGTGTAAGAAAATGGAAGATTTGACACTGCAAAATTGCATTTTTTACAGGGAACATATGGGAGAATGATGATGATAGACCAGAAAGATTTGGGGTTAAGACCTATGGCCCAATATGAGTGGGATGAACATGCATAAATCATCATAAATCCCAGCTATTTTGGGATGAAGAGAATGGTACCAGTCCTGTTCTCTTGATTTTGAACATTACCTTTGGATGGTGATGTGCCTAGAATGGAACCTCTTACGACAGGCTGAGTTTGTATGGAGGGATGGCATATGGCAGATTTGAACTTGCACCATGTCCCAACAGGTCCTGACAAGCCTACCTCACGCGATTTCTACTCGCACTCTACTCAGTCGCTTGGGGATTGGCCGTAAGGCCGGTTGACCGTGAGGTTTGATGGTTGCCCTTGATGGTTCCTTGATTTGATTTTCTGTTCTGGACAGTGTATCGGACCATTGGATTTTTCAGGGTTTGCAATTTGAGAAGGACTTGCACACCTTGCTGATTGGTTGGTATTCCAGGCTGCTTCACAGATAAATATACATGCCACGTAGTCCAACCTGGGTGCCTATCGTTGAACTGAGGAAACTAGACGCATTTGACTATACTTTGAAGATCTTTGAAGGCCGATTCAAAGGGCAGAATGCTTGTCAGGCTTTGATTCCAAGTGCCAGTGGGCATGATTTCAAACTACCAGCAACCTTGCAGACGTGTGCAGGTTCAATGGAGAAGCCGCTTTTTCCAGGCAGGACAAAATTTTGGATACCATGCTTCGCTTTCAAAGAGAGTACTGCCAGAGTTTTTACAAGCGGTTCCTGTCATGGGCCACGGCCGTCAAAGGTCCAGTCTTCGTCCAAAATCCAGATGGCAGCATTGCACCAGCCTTACAACTTGAGAGATTGCGGAGCCACCAACGACGCCTTGAGCCACGGGCTGAGGCTCAAGGAATTCCACCAGGTTTCCAGGAACCTTCGGCACCAGGTACTCCTCGATTAGGTGCCACTTGGCGCAAAGAAATACAGCAGTTGGCCCAGGGATGATCAACAGATGACTTTGGGTTCTCAGGGTATTGTAGTTGGGGTAGTTAGTGAGTATTTGGATAGTTTCACAATATGGAAGTCTGTTGGAACTCGGTCTTTTCCATATCTTGACATGTCTTTCTGGATGCCTTAACATAATTGGTTCATGTTCTGCAGCCAAGGGTGGAGACATGAACTTCAACACTTTGAGTTGCGCGGCAGCAATGGAACGCGTTTTTGGCTGCTCACTTTAACCGGGAGGGAACCAAGTGGCTGTACCTTACCAAAAGATACCAAAAGCTTTGCGCAATGAAATTGAGAATTGAGAGACAGAAGAAATGTGCCAACTCAATGATGCATAAGAAACTTGCACAGGATATCACAGAACGGTGATAGCCATGGCAGAAGATACAGAAGTGCTGCAAGTGCCCCTGGATCCAGGTGCTGATATCGTAAGAGTCTTGGCCCGCCACGAGGCAATTTTCTTGGCTCTCATGGCGGGACTCCCAGTGTCATAAGACCCGCACTGCATCATGGTAAACCTTGCATGAAACTCAGGTGTTTCTCCTGAGTGTTTTCAATCAAAATCGACGATGTTCTTTCCGGGCGCGAGGTGATGCACTTGGCAGTGGTGTGTAGCTTCCAGTACATCGAGCTCCAGTGCCAATTATTATGAGTCCAACATGGCGCAAGTATGCGGAAATTCGTACAGGATAACTTCGTATCGTTTAAAGAAAACTTCTTCAGACTTTACTTGGGGATGCAGTTCCAGATATGGTCAGATATATAATCACTTGTAAAACTGGGGTTATATCCCAGTTTATGGGGGTTATTACCATGGAGAATCTATCAAGAACCCCAACTACACCCCCAAGTACCGTCTTTCCTGGGTATCCTGGGTGGCAAACTCGCCAGCAGGTACGAAGAAGATGCCGTGACGGAGCTCACTTTGATCTACCCAGACCTGTCTCCAAGCAGTACTGCCGGCAAGTTTGTTGGAGGATACCATTTGCTGGAACTGAGTATGGATCTCTGAACCTCTCTTGATGTTGATTCAACAACTACTGTACATCGTCAATAAATTCCCGCGCTTGTTGTTGGTTTTTGCCTATTGCATGGATCTGACGGCTCCAAATCAACCAGCAATTGCGTCAATATTATCAGTTCAAAGTTCGAACTCAAATTCCTTCAAGCGCTGAGGCCTTTAATTTAAGCAATGCTGGTATTCGGTATTCTTTTAAACACTTTGGTGCGAAGCACGGTACATGTGGACACTCGTGTGAGAAGCCCTTGCTGTGCGCCAGCCATCCGATCGCTTCACTGGCTGGCGTTCGTTGGTGCGATCCCCAGCGCAGATCGTTCGTGAAATCCCGAGGAAATCCCGTAGTGTTCCAACGCAGCGAAGGTGAGGCCAGCTATTCCATCGCCTTCTTCGGCCTTGGCACCTTATCTTGAACCTATCTGGAACATTCTGGAACCTTCAGGGTGGATGGCAGGATGGACTGTTGTTGGATGGATAATTCTTGACGATTTTATATCCCAGATGATTTCTGATGTAAATCGAGGTTAAGTATGGCTAAATCATGCTAAATCCCATTGAAAACACCGAGATCTTGCGGCTCAAGCGATGTGTTTCGAAGCGCTTGCCGAGGTGTCGTTTGTGCCTGCATGGCAAAGCCTGCTCTTTATGCCAGGCCAGTTCTCTGGAGGATCGGCAAAGTTGGCGGAATGGTCACATGTTTGTGTCAAATTGCAATCCACTGCAATCCCACCCTTGACCCAGAAAGGCTCCCACTGGTCACATGGTCACATGGGGTTTGGTGATGTAGTGATGTATGGTGTGAGCACAACAAAATGCACGGAGCCACATTCCAATCTTGCATCTGAAGTCAGAGCTACCGCAGTTTTTGTCAGACACCATCCACATACCAGTATACCACCAATTTTGCAGGTCGTCACTTGCAAAACGGAGCATACAAATGCAAAAAAAACGCGAATTTGGTTAATGATCCAGTTTTCCAACTATGGGGTTGGATATCTCCACAGAATTGACAGCTATAACTGCTATAGCCCACAACAATGGGACACTCCAACCTCCAACCATCCCACTTAGCATTTGGCATCATTTGGCCATATTTGGCTCATTTTTGCCGTTGCAATGTCCATTTTGAAGCTTTCCTTGGAGGAGCTGGTCACTGCCTTGGCCAAGGGTCACCTAACTTCCAGTGAGGTGCTGAAGGCGTACCGTGCGCGTGCGGAGCTGATTCACCACGCCTGCAATGCTGTGGCCTGTTGGATCCCGGAGGCTGAACAAGGGGCCCGGGAGGCGGACGAACATCTGCAACGCACCGGGCAGGTCTTGGGACCCCTACATGGGGTGCCATTCACCGTGAAGGATCATGTCATGGTGAAACAGACTCCCATTACCATGGGGATGAAAAAGTTGCAGAACTCTGGGAAGACCAGTCGCAGAGATGAGCATTTGGTGACGGTTTTTCGGTCCTTAGGTGCCATTCCATTTGCCAAAAGCACGATGTCTCAGTTACTTGGATTTGCTGAGTCAGTTGTTTTTTACTTTCCCAGTAGTAAATCCACCAGAAATAGGGAATCTATGGGGGACGTGTTCTATTCTTTGGTGATCTGGGTCGCAAATCCCAGGTTGGGAATGACCATTGGAGGAGGCAGTCCAGCCCATGGTGACACCCTCAACCCCTGGGACACCCGGCGCAGCTCGGGTGGAAGCAGCGCAGGCGAGGGTGCCCTGATCGGCGGTGGGGCAGCCCCCTTTGGCATCGGCAGCGATGTGGGGGGCTCCGTCCGGGTGCCGGCCGCGTTCTGTGGCATCTCCTCGTTGAAACCCACCTGTGGGCGGATCTCCATGATGCTGTCGCGGCCGGGAGAATATTTTGTGCCCGCAACTGCTGGGGTCATGGCCAGAACAGCTGCGGATTTGTCTCTGGTGTACTCACACCTGTTGGCCAAAGGTCTTAATGATGGACTGCCGAGGCTGCCGCCAATACCTTTCAATCAGCCTGAGTTCTCTTCTAAGCGGCCGCTGCGAATTGGCTACTACGTGGAAGAGTACACCTTCCCCAAGCCTTGTGCAGCAGTGTGTCGGGCCATGGAAGAGGCTTGCTCAGCACTGAAAGCGCTGGGGCATGAGCTGATAGAGTTCAAACCACACACTGATGGGGTGCTTCCCAAAGAGATGGTCTGGGATCTTGATGCTTCCTTTTACGTTTCATCCAGACCTTACAAGGAGGTAGTCAAGGAATTGAAGTCAGAGAAGAGTGCTCAGACAGCAGAAGAAATCAAATCCCATGTGATCGGTGTAGATTCCGAAGAAGCGCATCCTGATTTGATTGGAATGTTCAGCTCTCATGAGCCATATGCATCCAGGAATGTGCAGCATGCTGGGTCACTGGGTGGTAGCAGCATTGGCCATGAACAGATATATGCCAGCCGTGACAAAATGAGAGAGAGGTTTTACAAGGCCTGGCAGGCTTCAGAGTTGGACGTCTTGCTTTGCCCTGCTTTTGCCACACCTGCTCTGCACGTTGAAGAGGTTCCATATTCTGCCAGCAACGTGATCACAACCCGGGTGTACAATTTGCTTGACATGCCTGCGGGTGTTGTCACTGTCACCTCAGTGAACCATAGTGATTTGTCTCAAGGATATGACCCGGGCACAACAAATCCCGATGTGACCCGAATGGCGATGAGGGCAGTGGAGGACTCTTTGGGTCTTCCAGTGGCCGTGCAACTAGTGACTCTTCCATGGAAGGAAGAGCTATGCCTGCGAGCTATGACAGAACTGGAGAAGGCGGTGGCTTGTGACCAGAACCACAGCCACCATCTCCTCCAACCTGAAGCGCGGCGAAGTCCAAGTTTGGGAGCAGCACCTATTCCTCTGGGAGCCCGCTTGTAAGGCTAAAATGTTGGCAGAAAATGCTGCAGCCAGTGGAAAGACTTGGAATGGTTGCAGCCTTCAAGGTGTCAATATGACTGGGTGTAGGGGCATATAGGGGCATAGAGAAGGCTCTCAGTAGATCTGATTGGTTTGAAAGCGGTAGTCGACGGGTTGGACGACTGGACCTTTTTGGGCATTTTTTAGGCGTTTTTGCCGTTGAGGTTTGCTCTGGTAGCGTTGATTGGTACCCTGGGCCACGTTCTCAGCACGCCACAGCAGATGCCGCCAGAGTCCCACTTTGTCAAGGCCTCTGGCAGGAACTGACAAACATCACAACGCATCATATAAGGACCTAGTTACCTAGTTCATGGGTTCAAAAGCGCGCACTGATATCACTGATATCCACTGATCCAGCGCTTTCGTGTTGTAGCATGTTGTAGCTGTGAGGCCAACTGCCAATGGCCTATTTGGTCCTGCTGGGCGTTGTTGCAGCGAGAGAATCAGCTTCCGTTTCTTTTGTTCCAGATTGAAGTCCAAAACACGCAGCATGGTTGCCAGAGCATGGAAGTCAAAAGGTATCATAGGTAAATCATAGGTAATATCAAAGGCTCACATACTGTAGGGTCACGTATCTATTATCTCTTTGGCTACATTCTTGCTGCAAGTCACAGACATGGTCAGGCCAGGCAGAGAAAGTCACTCTTCCACTGGTTGTTTGCCCTTCTGGTCACCTGACATTGGACATTTTGGACATTACACTTCTCCAATCATGCTTTTAGAATCTTTTAGAGTCTTAGAGGATCCGAACAAGCATTGTCAGATATAAAAATCTGCCACGATGTGGGTCATGGTGGTTGTTGTAACATGTGCACATCATTGCCAGTTTGGGATCCCAATTTTTGACCCTGCCAGATATCCATAGAGACATGCCAGAACCGCTTCAACCTGTTGGTCTTCTTTCTTCGCTTCCTCTCCTATGCCTACGCTCGCTTCCTGCACCAGCCTCAGCTACACCAGTTCCAAAGTTGCAGAACGCAGATTTTACTTTAAATGAATTATATAGGTCTATCATGGTCTATCTAAATTTATCTATCTACTATCTACCAGTACCATTATCTACCTATCTACCTATCTATTTGTCTATTTGTCTATGTGTCTATCTATCTACCCAATTATCTACCTATCAATCTATCAACCTCTACCTATGTACTACCTATGTACTACCTATGTACTACCTATACTACCTATGTACTACCTATGTACCTACCTATCTACCTACCTACCTACCTACCTACCTATCTATCTATCTATCTATCTATCTATCAGTCAATCAATGAATCTTTATCTATTTGTCTGTCTATCTATCGATCGATCTACCTATCTATATACCCAACCAGCTAACTAGCCATCTATCTGTCTGTCTGTCTGTCTATCTATCTTAGTACCGTAATTATCCTTGAGTTTCATTCGGATTGGGTGCATTTTGGAACGTGACCTTTATGTAGTAAAGCGCTCTTCTTCCTTGAGTGCGAGCGATTGGGAATGGATGGCTCAGTGGTTGATGTGTTGCATTCCTGAAGGGCAGCAATGCGATCTTCTCCAAACCACTATCTGATTTGAAACCCATGCTGAACATCCATAACGCATTCAATTCATCCAGGATTCTCTATCATAAGGAGCTCATATTGGTGTAGTGGACAGGACGATTGAGAAAGCATCCTGGAATGTATTTGCAAGATTCTGCAACAGCATATTGACCCCAAGGTGCAACCTGCTGCGGACCATTGATACTCTGCGCGGCGATGCGCTTGTCATAAATCCAGATCCTTGATGCGTTTCTTCTTTGCATGTTCATTTTTTGGAAAACATCTGGCAAACATTGAAGATGTTTTGAATGTGCTCTTGAAGAATTGACATTCCCTCAACAAATCGTGTGCGCCTGTGGGGAACAGAGCATTTCGCCTTTCGTATTCTGAACTCTGCTCTGCACGGATCGATGGATTCCTGCGGATAGCAGTGCTTTTTATTGCGGCGCGGCTCAGATTTGGAACTTGTTGGTTTGCGCATGACCTCAAAAAGAGGTCCCGGTAACTTGGCTGCTTGAAACCAACAACCTGCGAAAACAATGGTGCCAAATCGACGCTTGCTGGAGCTTATCGGGCCAAGAGGGATTTCAATGCAATCTTTACTAGGTTGCACTGACCTATTATTGTGGTGAATTCAATCCCATCAGATTCCTTTTGTCGTTTCCTGCCAAATTTAGTCAGTTGGTGCATGTGGTGCATTTAGACCTGGTGGATTCCAGAAGGCTTTTGTTGCCGCAGCTGAATGCCCTCTCTTTCCTGGACATAGTTGATCTGATACGGCAGAACCCTTGTGTCCCTTCATGGCTCAAGGCCGAGCACAGAGCCCAATCAAGATCAATCAAGAGGAGAAACCATGGAAACCTGAAACTCAGATCGCCATGTAGACAGTGCAAGGTGTCTTGTTGAAGGGTATTTTTCAATGGCATTTGTGCCATCCTACACCCTGCTCTTCAACTGTTGCTCAATGGGCCCACTAGCGAATGACAGCTACTCTTTGAGCCAAGACCACCATACTTGACAAAGTGATGCAGTTGTTTGACCTCTCTGCCAGTCACTCAAGACTTACTTGCGACCTGAGGCCACAAAGAACCCTGGGCCAATCGTTAGGTCTTTCACTGACCCTTGCACATGCTTCTTTCCTCAGAGTTTATTAAGAGATGCAGCCGGGAACCCAGCAAGTAGACTTCAACGGATTTCAAGTTGGGATCAAATGGGGATGGGTTCA